>PNEQ01071482.1:0-28318 GCA_003012365.1 Medauroidea extradentata
ACTTCTTCCAGTTCCCAGAATTTCTTGAGGACGTCCTCTAATGGCACGACTGAGGCATGGAAGTTAGTTGATACGAGGGATACGGGAGGTACGAGAGTGGAATCTATTTTCCCCATTACCAACCATCCAAAAATAGAATCCAGGGCAACAGGGCAACCTGGACTTCCTTCCACTCGCCCACCAGTCAGTAGGTAGGGAAGTAATTCTGCACCTAACAGTAGCAGATCGATTGGGCGAGATGTTGCGAAGTGTGGATCTGCCATTCTCAAATTCAACAAATGTTTCCAGTTTTCAGAACCCAAATTGGTGTTAGGCAACATGTCGCTTATCTTGCTCAGAACCAATGTGTCAATGGTAAACGAATAAGAGTCGTCATTGATAGGCTGAATTTGACATGTGGCGATTCCCTTTGCCGCTGTGACAGCCACACCTGAGAGACCATGCACAGATTGTGAACACTTATATTGCGATACTCCAAGCCGTTGTAGGCAACTGCTGGGGATAAAGCTCGCCTGGCTACCTGAATCCAGTAGTGCTCTGCATGTTTGGATGCAACCACTTGCATCCTTCACCCCCACGTTTGCGGTAGCTAGCAAATGAAGTCTCTCCAGTGCTGGTTAACGTTGTAGTTGGAAGAGACTGCTGGCCACTGCTAACCTTGTTGTCCTCCTGATTGCTGTTCCAATTTATCTTGCTACCTGAATCCTGACTGACTTGTGCTTGGTACTCGACATGAAGCGAAGTGTGATGACGTGCATCACAAATTCTACAGCTGTTCCTCGAACGACAGGAGGTGACAGTATGAGATTGTCGCAGACAGTTAAGACACAAGTTGTACTCTCTGGCAATACTGTACCGCTCCTTAGATGATTTGTTACTGAAGTGTGGGCACCTTGACAGTATATGAGGGTCCTGACACAACACACACTGTTCACTAATCTCACCGGAATGACCCAAGAATGAATGTGTTGGCTGCACTGCTGATTGTCTCCAACTCGTCTGTCCTGTCTGCCTCCAAGGGGGTTGGCTTGGTTTTTGAACTATTTTTGGTTTTTGTCCCGATCCCAGCGACTCAAACATGTGTTGCCGTCCTTCCAAAGAGGCAATAAACTGGTTCAGAGTTGGTAGACTATCTGGATCTGTGATCCTCACCTCCCAGTCCTTGCGTAGATTTGAGTCCAACTTCCTTTCTAATAAATATATCAACACTGGATCCCACATGTTGACAGCCACACCTAACACCGTAAGGGCAGCAACGTTCTCCTGAATCGCTGCTAATAACTGAACCAAGGCAGTGGAAGTTCCTGTACCAGATGGTACGTTGATCAGGGCATCAAGATGGTGGTTCACTATCAGCCTCTTGTTATTGTAGCGCCTCTGGAGAATCTTCCATGCCACCTCATAATTGTCTTCAATAAGTGAAAGTGATTGAACTAGAGACAAGGGTTCACCTTGCAGTAATAATTTCAAATACGACAGTCGTTCCACGTTTGTTATCTGGGTGTGTTTTGCTATCAGCACCTCAAAAAGATTAGAGAAATTTTGCCATGATTTTGTATCTCCCTCAAAGGTTGGTAACTTGATGGTAGGTAATGCCACCTTTGTAGTATTGGAGGCAGAGGAGGAGTGTGCTTCACCGGAGACAGCTAGTTTGGCCACAGTGTCTGCAAGAGACATGACCTTGTAGTATAGCTCGTCGAATTCATATAGTCGCCTGTCATGATCGTCCATGTTAAACTCGGTAATGTTAGATGCCTTGGTAGCGATTAGTAAATGATCATTGTCAAAACCAGACCTGAGCTGGGCCAAATCACGACAAGTGGCCTTGAGTAGTGGATGCTGTGTGGGATCAGACTGTGCCTTATCCGCCAATGCAGAAGCTCTTTTCAGACTTTTTTCGGCCCGTGAGAGCCTCAGCTCTGCAGCCGCGATGATAGCTGCTGCCATCTCTTGTTGCAGTTTTGAATACCTCGAAGTAGGAGTCGTTCACCAGGTGGAGTGACCGGGTCACTTTGAGTCGTTCACTAATCGCAAAATGGTCGTCCAAGAACCGGTTCATGAACGATGATTCCGAGACCCGTTCACTACAGAAAATTACCGTTAATCGTAAGTATTACTTAACTTCCGTTGTCATTCCTCGTAACGGTATACTACAATTATTATTTATTTATACTGCACGCGCGTGTTCGAAATGATAAATAACCGCGTCGCGGCTTGTCACACCCGGGAGCCTAGCTTGTTCTTTGTCCTTCCTACACGGCCCGGCAGTCCTCAGTAAACATCTTCTTCCCGTCCGACTCGCACCGATTTTCTAACTCCCGATACACCAAATAATATCCGGCCGGTGGGACCAAAATGTTCCGTCGAACATACACGGCGTAAACACGTCCGTACGCAGCGATAACACCACACGTTTTTGAACTATGGCTAGGTCGCCATCTTGCCCGATAGACTACTCGAGCCCACAAGAGAAAAAAAAGACAAAGCTAAGGTCCGGGTAAGAGTCTCACACAAGAGACAGTCAATAAAGTTCAGTTCACAAATAACAACAACAACCTAAGTACAAAGTTGACAGGTCCCAACAAATAGAGACAGCAATAAATACTGTTTTGTACGTAACTATCGTATCAAGTTACGTGAGGGCCGCCATTCAGTGGGAAAATTAACGCTAACGTGGAGGACTATAAAAGAATGTCAAACAATGTGGGCAGTCAGATCTTTATTTTTTTATGCTGCTTCTTCTGGCTAATCCTTTTTTTTTATCCCTGTGCTAGAAGCTGGCACCAGGCACCCTTCTATCACATAAAAGTTTTCGTCTGGCTGGCGACAGCCAATGTGCCTGCACGTGTGAGAGATAAGAAATGATCGTTGGAGATAAGCTTAGGGAGGTTGCGAGCGGAAGTAGTCAAGGTCAACCGGTACAGTCTCGTGCAATACAAACGCCGTACGTGACCACATGCATCTCACACAAGATGTTTACATTGAAAAATACCTTACGTCCATATGTCACAGTGTAGGGGCAGCAGCCAACTGCTAGCCAGATAGTTACTCTACCCTCCTACCAAATTACAAAGGTATAAAAATAATTTTCCTCATATTCATGAATAAAAAAGGTACTGTAATTAACAATCCTGCTGGGTCACTGTACATTATGTGAACACATTTTAACACTACTAATTTTAAAATTTAATTTTATGTATGTAAATTACATCATAGAACACATAATTTACAGCTTTATTCTTTCACAAATTGTCATATTATAAAGCAATACAATTTTGATCATGTTATACATAGTTGCCGTATTTACTCGCTTAATCGCCTCATATTTTTGACTAAATTTTAGGCCCAAAAATGGGATGCGGCCATTTTAAGGGGTTTTCAAAAAAATTACCTTCTAAATTCTTTTGGTGTAGAATATAACAAATGTGCATTTTTTTCTATATTTACTCGTTCATAACGTGACTATTTCTTCTAAAATAAAGAAAAAGATTTTGTCGGTGTATAGTAAACATGTAAAAATTAAGACTACAAAATCTTGTTAATCCATTCATGTGCGTCCCTCACTGAAAATCGTTTAAAATAATCCCACATAAAACGTTTACATTTTACGGTCCATTACATGTATAATATTATTTCCCGTGAAGTAGTTTATAAACAAATCCGTTTCACGCTTAAAAGGTTACAACTTTCCAGACGCCGTTACGTTATCAACAGGGCATCAACAACCAGCGAGCGTGACTCATCGTGTCCGGCTTGGGCATGGATGTTGTGTTGTTCTTTCACCACCCACATCGGCTCTTGAAAACATCGTTGTTAAAGGGGCGTAAAACCTTCTCACCAATTTTTTTACATCGCAATACAAAGCAATGATGTTTAATTTTTCTTTTTAATGTCCGGAACAATTTATTTTGCAGCTCTGAATTCATTGTACATACCAGAACAAAATAATTTTCCGTTTATGTGTCATTGTAACCCGTAGTTACCATAATTTCACAAGCACCATGCTGAAATGTTTATTTATGACACACGTGCGTGCCTGGCTCGCAGGACGAAGAGGGAGGAAAGATAAAGAAGTGAGATGTCAGCTTGCTGCGTTGCATCTTTACTCGCGCGTCGCGCGCCTTGCTAGCAACATTTTACCACACGGAACTTGCCAGATATTTACTGTGGGATTATTAAAGGTTAAGTAGCGATGTGCGATTACATTATAAAATTTAATACTGTTTAAAATATAATGTGATGAATTTAAATTCAGAAGAAATTATTTTTGATGTATTTTAACGAAAAAATAATTAATTAAAAATTTTTAAAATTTTTTTAAAAATTCTGTCCGAGTTATCCGAAGTCCGGGACATCGAGGTCCGAGTTATCGAGGTTTCACTGTATATATGATTGGCTAACAAATTGCCTGGTATGGGAGGAGACTGACTGGGGCTGTGCAGAAAACCACATGATGGTGTACCACACCACATGCCCCTTTTACTTTGTATGTAAAAAACCCCAACTTTTCTATCACACCCCTTTCCGATTCCTCCTCCTGCTGAGAATAAACTCTATACTGGACAGTGTCTCCAACATCGAATGACACTATGTAAACCATTAGGAAGCTGGGTAAAGCAAGTTTGAGTGGCACAGGGTACTGAAGAAGGGTGTTAATCTTGGACTTGAATTTCTTTACCATATTTTCTGCAAAACCCATTCGTAGGATAAAATGTATGCTGAATACCATATTGTTTGCAAAAGTTCTAATAAACTTCATAATAGAATTGTGTTACGTTGTTTGAACTTAAATATTCTGGAAGGCTGAATGTGGCAAACCAAACACCTAATTTTATCAAGGACTGCTTCAGACATAATGTTTGGCAATTTACAAACTTCTGGCCACTTGGAAAAACTGTCCACCAACACCAAAAAACATTTTCTGTGAAATGGGCCCGCAATATCAGCATACAGTCGCTGCCATGGTTGGTGAGAGCCAAGTCCAGGGCAATAAAACTGGTTTCTCTGGCATAGACTTCACTTGCAAACGTGCATCGCAGTGCGCTAATACCTTTTTAAAAGCGGCATTAAACTTTGTCCACTAAACATAGGAGTGTGCCATGGTATGCAGTTTGGAAATCCCAAAGTTGCTGGTGTGGAGTTAATGCAAAATGTTGTCTTGTAAAGCAGTTGGTATAACAGTACAGTGTCCCCACAACAAACAGCCCTGCTCCAAAGCATCTACTTTTGGAATAGTAAGTCTTGGAGTTCCTTGTCAACTTCTCTAGGCAAGCCTTCCCGACCTTTACTGAGAACATCTTATTCTGTAGACCTATGAATGTCCCTTTGTTTGATAGAAATTCAGCTGCCTCAAAATGTAAATAGGAAAACTGTTCAGCCTGTTCCAATACTGGAAGGGGTAGACGAAAAAGGACAAACATTAGCATTTCCATTGTTTGTACCTTTCATATACTGTACTGAAAAGTGAAATAAAAACCTTGTAACTGAACTGCCCAACGTTACAAATGATTAGCAACCAACTGAGGAATACCAGCATATTCATCGAGGATTTGAACAAGTGGCTAATTATCTGTCTGTGACCAGCAAAATCTTCTGTCCATAAAGATATTGAAAAAATTTTGGCTCAAAAAATTGCCAGGGTCTCTCTGTCAAGCTGTGAGTATTTCTTTTCAACCACTGACAGTGTGTGTGATGCAAAAGCAATGGATTTTTCTGTCCCACCAGGAAGAACATGGCTAACTTCAGCCCCTTTTTCATAAGGTGAAGCATCACGTGCCAACTTAATCTGTAAAGCAGTGTTATTATGTTTAGAAGAGAACATCAATTGTTTAAAGGTAACCTCACAGTTCTCAGATCAGTACCACATGGCATGTGCTTCCTTGCCATGGCATTTCATGTAGAGGAACCAGTATAGTTGACAGGTTTAGTAGAAATTTTAAGTAATAATTTAAAGTCCTAGCAAAGGCCCTCAACTGTGTAAAATTTGAAGAAACTGAAAGAAAGACTGATAACAACGTACAGTTTAATTGATGATATACATTGGAGCCAATTTCGTTAAAAGCAAACGAGATACATGGACAAGAATATCTGCTTTCTAAATTCTATAAGTTTGCTTGGGACATAATAATTATGTTACACCTATTAGGTATTGAGATGTCAGAAGGAATTGTAAATTTGTACAATATCTCATGGATGTAATGAGGCTAATTAAATTGTGTTGAAAAAATGTAAAAAAATTGTGGGCTGTTGATTTATTTGTAACTGACATATTGTAGGACTTTCATTTGTTACAAGAGTGTGCAGTAGTTTTGTTAGTACTGTAATGATGTTATGTCTTGTGTTAACCAGGTTCACACTGACTGCCTGTGCATATGCGTGATTGACGACTGTCGAGATGCAGACGTGCCACTGGTGGAGCTGTCTCTGTGCGACCTAATGCTAAGAAAGGAGCTGAGAAATGGCATTGGTGTGACACAGTGTGTGTTCTCCTCTGACTACTACAACCGTATGTTGTCTGGCTGGGAACCTTTCACTGAGCCATGGAGGTGTGTTCATCATTTTACTTTCTCTCAAACCTCTACTCTGCTATTGTTATCTACCATGTATCTTCAGTAATTTACGAATAATGCTGTCTGTACATTTTCCAGTTGCATAGCAGAGGTGGTCTGCACAAGTTGTGTTTATTTCTTGTGTGTATTTAATCCTTGCCTCATGTTCATTACATGTGAAACATAACTTAATTGCTCATTGTCTATTGTGTTTCCGTCTTTCTGTTTCCCTCTCTTTATTTTAACTTGCCTGTAGTTTTGTGTACCTCAATTCTACAACCTTGGTTATGACTACACCGATTTTACAAGAAGTTCCTCAGTAACAGTCAAAAATTATAAAAATATGTACAGTAAATGGTAATGTGATATATTTGGTGTGTTTACTGTGACACACTTGCAAGGACAGTGGACAGAATACAGTGTGTACAAGATGTCGATCGAAGTGGCGTGTTATGTATGTTCTTAAATAAACACAGTTTTAAATTGAAGTTCGCACAATTATGACAAGGATGGGAAAATAAGAGTTTATCGTAGGCCTAAAGTGCAAATATGGCAGGTTTCAAGATAGAAAAGTGCATTTCCCAGTGAAAACTTGTGGGAGTTGTATCTAGAAAGACTAGAACAGTTGTTCGTTGCAAATGGTGTTGAGAAAGCAGATAGTGTGAAAGCTAAACATCCAGTTTTATTAATTTCTTCAATTGGAGAAGAGATATACATAATGTTGCCCAGTTTTACTGTCCCAAAGAAGCCTCAAAGACAAAGCTACCTAGAGTTGGTGGAAATTTCATCATGTCATTTTGTGCTCAAGCTTTTAGTAATTACAAAATGCCATTGTTCCATCTAAGAGTGCAGCAGAATGATGAAACAGTACCAGATTTTTGTGTTGAGAAGACTCGCTCATTTTTACAATTTTGAGTTCTTTCTGGACAATGTGGGGCCAGTTTTTGTAGGCTTAAGGAATAAGGATATAACCCAATGTTTGTACTTGGAAGATGATGACTTAATCTTCGAAATGGCTGTAAATTTTGCAATAATGCACAAAGCCGCAGCTAAAATGTTAGCTGAAAGGTCTCAAGCGTGGGAGCTGAAAAAAAAGTAAAAGAGAAAGTTCATGTTGTCAAAATGTGTGGCCAGAGAAGTAGTGAAAATACTCGGGCTGGTTGCAAAAGTGGACATAAGTTCCTAAAGTATGACAGTAAATATCAGGTTACTGATCCATCTAAATGCAGATGCTGTGGCAGAGACGGTCATATGCAATGTGACTGTCGGTTTAGGATACACTAGTGCCACAACTGCAGTCATCCAGGACACTTCAAGAAAATGTGTCTGAACATAGTACACTAGACCCTCGATTTTACGAATGCTGACGGTTTCATTTATGACATTCGTAAAATTTCTCTCTTCATGAAATAGATTGAGGCCAATTTTGTCCCTAACCCCTTTACCAAATTTTAAAATGGCATTTTCCCGCAAAGTATATCCAATGGGATCTCGATTTTCGTAACGTTTTGCAGGAAAGTTAGACAAGTTGTCATTGAAATATAAATTTATATCACAAGACTGACGTCTTCTGATTAAAATGGTACCCCAACTATAAATATGACCGACCCATGTCCTGGAGAAAAAAAGAGAGAAAAATAAACACTGAGCACAGTGTGTCTTCTCGCGAGTACATAGTCTGATATCCATATCGTTTCACACGAAAAATGGCAAATAATAAATTAAATTTAAGTTTGTATCAATAGACAGACGTCTTCCGATTAAAATCACACCTACGAATGATCGATACCACCAATCCATGCCTGCTCGAGCTCATGTAGTCTTGATGTCCATAGCATTGCGTGGAAAAATAAACCTAAAAAGGTTTACAAGACTCTGGTCAAAAGAAACTAAGTGTCACACGCAACATTTTTACGAAGGCTGTCAGGCTAGTGTGCTATCCTTTGCAACACGAAAATAATGAGAGAAAAAAATCAAGTGAAGTTTGAAGACAAGTCTTTGTGCTAGACTATGTTTTGGTACTTGTGCCCTTTTAATGATAGCACGCCACTGCAAGAGTCGAGTTAATGCAAAAACGGCGCCGTCAACGAGTCTAAACTTAGTCACTTAAGCCGTTCTTACCCGTTGCCCAGTCGTGTTTACTTTCAAATGTAGCCTGGCTGATGTGTAGTGCTGATAACACGTCCCACCCTCTTTCTTTGTCTTGCTTCTACTTAGCTTGCAGTCACACACACTCACTCACTCACTCTCTCTCCCTCTCCCTCTCCCCCCCTTTTTTTTCTCATCCATCCCCAACACGCAATATTCTCATGCAGACAAAGGACACGTGTGTCATGGAGAAATTTCATTAAGCCGATGATCTGATCACAGTGTCAGCGCCAGAAATCCTACAGCCTGGAGGAGATTGGAACACAAGAAGTTTCTCACTTCAACAGGAAAATTTAGTAAACTACTAAAAACTGCCAAAACTCGAAAAATAACATACAAGAAATGTGATTATTTGTCATTTTCAGTGGTTATGTGTGGGTAGAAGTGGTGTAGCAGTACAGATCCCCGGGTCGTTGCAAAATGCGAACAAATCGCAAGCGAGTCGGTAGACAAGTTCTGCAGAGTTTAGTTTGGTTGTTGACAAAGAAATAGTCCGTAGCAGCTGGAATCCCTCCGCTACTACGTAACACGACCATTTCCCGTTGATCAATCTCGAAATTATGAACTTTTTTCCGGAACAGGTGTCTTAGAAAGGCGTGAAACGGAAAAACTTGAAAAAAATGGTCTGAATTTAAATTTTATTGAACGTCGCATTTCGTGAAGGTACATTTTCTTACACCACACAACTGCTTGCTTCCAGCAACCGCTCTTATGAGGAAAAGTTTCATTAACAAAACTGAAGCTGGTTAGCAAATATAATTTAAGAAAGTCCGAGAAACCACATCGGTACAACCATTACATTAAATTGTTTAGGGGTTTAAAAACTGCCCCGCACCCTACGGCCACGTACGCGAAAAAAAAAAAATTTAGTAGAATAGAATTTTTTTCCGAAAGTAATTTAACACATTATTTAAAATAGAGAGTTCCGGCCACGGGTGCCTCTCGCGCACGGTACATTTTCACGGTCTATTACATTTATATAGTATTTCGGGCCGCAGCCCCGCGGACATCCGTCTTCGGAGTCGCGACTTTTTTTCCTCCCCGAAAATGGAGGCAGGCTTGCAGGAAAAAGTATCGAGGTCACTGCGCACTTCGCCGCGATTTGCTGGCTCCAAGCACGTGACACCGGTACTTCCCCTGTCTGTGTGCTACACCCAACACGACTAACAAAAACCGGGCCACAAAACATTGCCATATATGGGCACAAAAACTGAAAACTCAAGGGCGAGCACACATCACCTAACCGTAGCCAAATATGGGCATAAAAACTGGCACGGAGCACAACAAGGACAAAGCTGTGCCTCCTCCGTCTGGCCCTCTGGCCATAGCTATTACCATTATACCCTAACTTGAAATTAAATAAACACACAATAAAATACCACAAACTTTTCTTTATAAAAACAGTTACTTTTAGCTATTATTATCATATTAAAATACAAAAAAATGTAATTTAAAGCAAAAGAAAATAATATATAAGTGGAACCCTGCAATGTTACAGTGGGAATACGAAAAACCCTATGGTGCACATGGTAATCAAGATTATCTTTACCGGCATTATATGCACATGAAAGCGAGCTGATATAGGCTAGGGGAAGGGGAGGGTTTCGGGTGTGATGTCTGTAAGATATTTTTCCAAGAAATGGGGTGAGGTGAGGATATGGATTGAAATTTCCCAGGAAACGCATTGCAAGTTGTTTCCCACGCTGATGTTTGGAAGGTACGTGAGAGAGGGGGTGATCTGCGGACAGTGTGACAAGCAGGTAACTCTAGCTGTCACGGCCTTGTTATCTACGAAAAGTAAGATTTTAACTTTATTCAATAGAAATGAGGGTTGACAAACTGTGTACCGTACATGGCGCACACTGGCTGAACGTTGATCTCCGACGTGCGCCGTCACATTTTTTAACTGCTTTAACTTTTTTCTTTCTTTCTTTCTTCTTCCCACGGTTCCCGAGTGTATATTTGTAAAATCGCTACCTTCGTAAAATCCAGGGTTCATAAAATCGGGGGTCTGGTTTAGTTGTAGGATGTGGCATGGCAGTGTTTTACAACTATGTTTTAAGTGAAAACAGTAGTGGTGAGGTAGAAACACAAAGTGATACTGAATTTGCCACATTTTTTTCAACTAATGACAGCCAGCACAAAATCATAGGTTTTGCCAGTCTCCATTGGGAATGATAGCTTAAGCATGAAAATTGACAGTGGCACAGCTATATCTGCAATATCTGAGGTAACCTACAAAAGCAATCATTCTCTAGCTATCCTGTACAGTAGGGATGTGCGGAGCTTCAAAATTTCGAAGTGGAATAAAATATTAGGTTACCGAATATTCGCTTCAGGGATAGTTCAAAGTTCAAACAACCACTTTTATGCTCCCAAGGCAGAAAACCACTTGTAATGTTACCTGAAAATTCTTTTACTACGAATTCATACATGAAAATGTAGGGTGAATAAGGGCGTACAATACCGTATTTGTCGGCATATAGGACGACCCCGCACATAAGACGAGTCATGGTTTTGAAGGTACAAAATCTTGAAAAAAGTAAATTACTAAATTTAAAATTCCCAACACAAAAATATTTTTTTTCCTTTCCCAGAAGTGTTAAAAATTTAGTTTAAATACTTTTAATGAATTCATTACCATCATATAAACATCATAGTAGACACATAAACGAATAACATTGACTACTACTGCCCTCCGGGCCCCCTAAGAGCCAAGGTAATGCATGGCGGCGGTCGGCAGCTGTGCGCGACTTGGCAAGGCTGGGCTACAACAGCTGCTTGCAAGGTTATTGCATTCCAGTGCGCTATTGTCTGCCAACCTAGCCCAAGACAGAAGACACATGAATGTGTGATACTGTACCTAGTTTCTAGTTTTTTCCGCCTGAATGTTTTGTGCTTGCGATACAAAGGATGTAAGCATGCAGACCTAGATCCTAGTTTTCTCAGCCCGAGAGTTGTAGGCTGACGAGACCAAGTATCTTGGCACGTGCTTCAGCTGCATCGATCGCCACTTCGCTGCGAGGAAGTGTCCTTTATTATGAATGAAGCTCATAAAAATTTTGTACTGTAAATTTTATTTAAAAAACGGGGCACTCGTTTTCATTTGTGACGAAAAACTAAATTCCTTGAAACATCATACAACTCCACAGCTTACAGCTTATCTTTCAAACGATTTTTAGGTTACCAAAAATTTTTTGCACCTTCATATAAGACGAGTAGCAATTTTTGAAGGCCAAAAATATGTTAAAATAGTTGTCTTATATGCCAGCAAATATGATATGTGGGTAAATATGATATTGTGATTGTAATGTGGGGCAATCTATTGTTTGCTTTGAAGTTATTTGTATTTTCTTACTTGTAAGCCCCCGTAAATACTTGGACATTCAACATCTATGTCTTGTTTAACCTTATAGACAAAATATCCAGTTTTGATCCCCTTGATCTGTGCGAAGGCGTAAAAAAGCCGTATTTGGCATAATATATATTTATTGGGTAAATCAGCATTAGAGTGCAAAACTTGCTTTAGAAAATTCAAAATGCTAACTGGTATGATAAACTAAATTTTTTATTTACTGAGTGTTTAATGCAATAAAATGCAATTTAAATACAGAATTATACGTACTTAGTTTTAATGTTAATGTTTTTATTTTCTCTCCATTGCAAAATGTATGTTATTGTTTAGGCACAACAAACACATTATATAATCAGCTGAAAACATATACAGTAATCCGGATTCCTGGTCTATATTGTAATGGTATTACAACTGTCCTACTGGAATTTGTTTACATGTTTTAATTACCAATCTATATTTAATTTCAATTAGATTGTAAAATGTTATTTTTAATGGTCGAAGATACTTAAAGAATCTAAATCTAGCAACATTTATTGATTACGTAAATAACCTAATTATATTCTTATTATCTGCATAACTCCCAAACTATTACTGTTGTTTAGCTCCCAAACTATCATGATGTGAATTTTGCGGTAGATTGAAGGAAGCGATCACAGTCAACATAAAAGTTCCTTCCAAAATTTAACTAACTTGAAAAACAAACTTTTTTTAAACAACAATGCTTTTTACTCAGGAAAAAACAAAACAATTATTAATCTAGCATCGAGAATAACGTCCTCAAATGCTTAAGAGATATTACAGTAAAATCTTTACATTTACACATATGTATTTCCAAAATAGCTAATATTACTTGTCAGACCAGTGTTCAGTCGTACATTAAATCATCAAATAAAATATGAAGTTTGAAATAAATTACTATTTCATCACCAGAAAATATAAAAATAATTAGGTTATTTACGTAATCAATAAATATTGCTAGATTTAGCCTCTTTCAGTATATTCCACCATTATAAAGAACTTTTTACAATCTAATTGAGATTAAATTTTCATAGTGATTGGTAAAGATAACATGTAAACAAATTCCAGCAGGACAGCTGTAATACCATTGCAATATATGTAGACCTGGAATCCGGATGATATGTTATCAGTTGATTATGTAATGTGTTTGTTGTGCCTAAACAATAACATATATTTTGCAACGGAGATAAAGTAAAAACTTTAACGTTAAAACAAAAATAATTCTGTATTTTAATTGCATTTTATTGCATTAAACACTCAGTAAATAAAAAGTTTAGTTTATCATACCAGTTAGCATTTTGAATTTTTCTAAGCAAGTTTGCACTAATTCTGATTTACCCAATAAATAGAAATAATGCCAAATACTGCTTTTTTTACTGCTTTCCGCAGATCAAGCGGATCAAAACTGGAAATTTTGTCTATAAGGTTAAATAAGCTAAGGATTTTTAATGTTCAAGTATTTACAGGGGCTTACAAGTAAGAAAATACAAAACACTTCAGAGCAAACAATAATGGATTGCCCCATGTTACATTTACAGTAGAACCTCTATATGTATTACACTTTCTAAGGGACAAATGAACAATGGTGTAAATGAGGGAAAGTGTAAATGGAGGGAAAGAACAAAACCTGTAATAAAACATCTATTAATTAAAAAAATTTATAAGTTTACTAATAATTGCAGCACGTACGTAATGTGAACTCAAAAAGTCTTCATAACTAAAATGTTGTAAGTATTCTAACAAAATCGACATGCTACTAGGCAAAGGAATGATTTATGCTACTAACATTGATTAAATTGCCCTTCTGTTTTTAAATGTTTTAGTACACATACATAAGTACAGTCTACAGTTTCCTTCGTACAAGATAGCAACATTTAATATGTATGTGGAGTGAAAAATATTGTTAGCGTCATAAAAAATAAGTGTAGATAAGGGGAAGCAAGTATAAATTTAAGTGTAAATGGCAGGAATACAATACATTGTTAACATAAGGAAAATATTGGGAACCAAAAAAATGGTGTATTTAAGGGGAAATTTAATTCAGGGGAATGTAAAATAGTGGTTCTACTGGTAGGAATAACTTATATTCAGCTAAGATTAAGGTGGTCGAATCAGAACCTTTTGACAGAATATCCTACCCTATTCCCAAGAAATTCCTAAACGATGCTGAGGAATATTTGAGACTAATGTTGGAATGGAAGATCATAAGAAGAGATGCTAGTGTTTATGCAAGCCCTATGTTATGTGTACGTAAGAAGGATGATACTGTACGCTTATGCCTTGACGCAAGGGAAATTAATAAAATTACCGTCAAGGACAGAGAGAGTCTTATACAGACTAGGGACATTCTTGGGCTATATCAAGGTGTCAATTTTTTTAACCACTCGGGATATCACCTGTGCCTATTGGCAAGTTCCACTCGAAATTAAATCTAAGCAGTACACTGCTTTTCTATTTAAAAATCAGCAGTATGTTTTTGAAGTACGTATTACCATTTGGCATATGTAATTCAGTAGCTGAATTTACCAGATGTCTCGACAGAACCCTAGGGTAAGAATGTTCATCTTTAGCAAGAGCATGTGTTAATGATATTCTAGTCACTGTTTCTTTGTTCAATAAGCATTTAGAACACCTTCATATTGTTATTTCCAAGATTCAGAAAGCTGGGATGACTATCAAAATACGCAAATCACTGTTTTTTCAGAGAAGAGGTTCCGTTCTTAGGGCACCTCCTAACTCCTGAAGGAGTGAAGACAGCACCTGACAAATTGTGGGCCATAACAGATTTTCCAACGCCTCAAAATCCGAAACAGTTGAAAGCATTCCTAGGAGTGCTAGGATTTTACAGGGACTATTCAGACCGGATTGCAAAAATTGCTGTACCTTTATTTACCTTACTCATGAAAGGACAGGATGGACATGATCAGCTGTACACCAGACAGCTATGCAGCATTTTTAAAGGAATACGTGATCTACCATCCAGTGCAAGGAATAAAGTTTCTATTATACACTGATGCTTCTTCGTATGCATTGGGATGCAAGTTGGCTCAGCTAGACGAGAATGGTGTAGAGAAGACTGTGGCTATGGCCAGCAGAACGACGAAGGTCGCGAAGAGAAACTATACTGTGACTGAGAAAGAAGCTTTAGCTATTGTTACAAAAGTTTAGAGATCTCCTACTTAGTGAGAAAATCAAGCTGTTAACAGATCACCAAGCATTCACTTGTCTTAAAACAGGAAAAACTTTTGGAAGCGGGTTAACTCGATGACAACTCCTTTCGCAAGAATATGACATTGAAATTATCTATATTAAAGGTAGTAATAACCTGGCTGCTGACTACCTTAGCAGAATTCCTATTGAAGGCTCCCCTTCATTGCAACAACACAGTAACAAGAAGAAATTCTATCTGGGTACATCTGTACCAGTTTTATTCAAGAACAGTGTAGTACTCGAACAATTGCTAAGAAGCATTTCCAGTCTATAAAATGCAGACAAGTTCTGTACTACTGTTAAGGAGAAGTTATTGAGATCTGCACCCCTATATAAGATACACCAAGTCTTTTGTGTCAACTCTGAAGGTATTTTGTTCTACCACAGCAAGTCTGTACATTTTGGAGCACATTGGAAATTAGTTGTACCCGGACAGGTTGTCTATCAAATCACAACAAAATTTCATGTATTGCTATGCCACATTGGATCAACTTAGCTATATGAGACCATGAAGAGCATTCTGTACTGGCAGGGAATGGCGAAGGCAGTGAAAGAAGTGACTTCATCATGTGACTTATGTCAGAAGGCCAATCACCTCAAGGAGAACTTGAGAGGAGAATTTCAATCAATTCTACCTATTCAACCTCTACAAATAGTATCTGTAGATCTGTTTAGTCCCCTACCAAAATCTAAGGCGGGCGTTCGTTATATATTTGTAATATTGGATCTGTTTTCTAAATTTACAAAATTTGATGCTATTGTCCAGGGCAACACTAAAATACTTTTGGCTAAAGTGAAGGCTTTCATCCAGGAATTAGGACAACCCGCATGTATTTTGTCTGGTAAGGGTAGTCAGCTTACTAGTGAAATTTGGCAACAGGAAATTAAAAATTTAAATATTAAGCCCACTACTATTTCTGTTTGACACCCCCAAAGTAATCCTGTGGAGTGCAGCATGAAGACACTTGGTACCATGCTGTGAATACTCTGTAATCACTCACAACAGAACAGGAATTAATTGAGTTTGTTTGTAATTAATTACACTGTCAATGTTACTGCAGGTTTTGCCCCTATAGAAATCCTTACTAATTACTGTGCTGAGATACTTGATCTATCTAAGATAATACCCAAGTTGAAAATGGAACTGATTCAAGGAGATTCAGTCAGGATACAACAGGAAATTCAAGACCTTGTCAAGTCTCGACTGTACACTGTAGCAGAGAGCAGAAATATATCCCAAAAATTAAATAAAAAGAACAAATTTAATATTGGAGACTGTGTTTTACGCAGAACTAATCTGACAAGCTCATTTTTTGACAAAGTAACGAAGAAATTGTTTCTCATCTTCGATGGACCGCTTATTGTCAAGTCTATAATCCATAGCAATTGTTACGAACTTGTAACTACTGAAGGTAATCCAGCAGGAAGGTACAATATTACTCAGTTACGTCCTTATGTTATGCCGAAGCCCATGAATTAGTACTCTGCACGGCTGCCACTACGACTGATATTTGATTGGTGGCGCCAACAGCTGTTGCTGGCGCGCGATTTGAACTACGACGAGGATTGTCAAATGAAAGCGATGGTGTTGTACGTACCTAAGTGTTTGTTTTGCTTGTGTTTCAGCAAACTTTCTGGTGGAAAGAGAACATTAACTGCAAAGGGAGTTGGTGAAGTATTTATTGTGATAATGTGATGTTGGTTTTTTTGGTTGAAAGTATATGTTATTTGTTTTAATATATGTCGAGATGTATTATTATAAGCTGTAATGTATTTTATTAAGGTGCTATCTCCCAGGTCTCTTAAATAATCTACCTTGATAAATAGCAGGTGGAGCAATCCGTAATTGTATTACAGCTGTTCTACTGGAATTTGTTTACATGTTTTATTTACCAATCAGTATTTAATTTCAATTAGGTTGTAATATATTCTTTATAATGGTGGAATATACAGAAAGAAGCTAAATCTAGCAATATTTATTGATTGCATTAATAATCTAATTATTTATACATTTTCTGGTGATGAAATAGTAACTTATTTCAAATTTCGTATTTTATTTGATGATTTAATATATGACTGAACACTGGTCTGATAAGTAATATTGGCTATTTTAGAAATACATTATGTGTAAAACTAAAGATTTTACTGTAATACAGTATCTCTAATCATTTGAGAAGGCTATTCTCTATGATAGATTAATATTTGTTATGTTGTTTTGTGAGTAAGAAGCATTGTTGTTTAAAAAAGTTTGTTTTTCAAGTTAGTTAATTTTTGGAAGGAATATTCTTATTGTCTGCTTAACTCCCAAACTATCATGAAGTGAATTTTACGGTAGATTGGGAAGAGATGCCAAGATCGCATGTACCGTCAACATAAAGTTAGAGGCTCTATCGGATAGAGCTATTGTTATTGCCAATCGTAACATAAGTATGCCGATTATAGAAGAGGCAAATTTTTGTGTTAAATTAGAATAGTTTTTTTAGTGAACCTGAAGTCATCGTGGGAAAGCAGGAAGAAATCGCTTACGAGCCTTCAGATTTAATTACATATATTTGAATGAGTGCTTTTTCTCATAAATTTGGCTTTGCATATTATACATTTTAGTATTACTGAAAATTAAGTATTTTGTTGATATTTGCTCTTATGTTTACGAGAAAATGAAGTAGACAATTTCTATTGCAAGACTAACCAGAGGTCTTAGAATTCCTTTGAACTTTGTGTTTTGCCGACTGAGATAATTAACTAATCACTAGCCGAGGTATTAATCTAAAGGTGTTGAGGAATGGATGGTAAAGATGTTTTTATTTTATTAAATGTAGTGTATGGAGAAGTACCTGCATCATGACCATTAACATCTATGACAATGAATTCTAAAAAAAATTTCTATTGTTTTAAGAAACTGTTCAATATTTTATTTGTACCATTTCACAGTTGATGAATATGATTGTATATAGGGAAATAATAAGTTCATATTATCCTTATCATTACATTAGTACAATATAGTGCCACATTTGAATAATGTGGAAGTATTACTGTAGCACAGCAAACATTACGCGTAGTTCAAGAAACAATAAAATATTTGACTCCGCTTCGAAGGAAAAATATTGGGCTTTGCTTCAAAGGAAAAAAATCACTGCTTCACACACCCCAACTGTATAGGCAACCGGTGTTCATTTCAAGTCTTGCGCAAGTGAGCTCAGTAATCCGTGTGGAGTGATTGAAGTTCCTTAAGGTACAAAATGTATGAAAAATAAATAAATAAATTACAGTCTTACATCATTCCTAATGTAGGCCCCTCCTTGTTGGAAAGTGTTTTATATTAGGTCTACCAAAGCCATGTCAAGATATAAAGAGAAGTTGTGAATAGACCTGCATGCCCAGGATGACTTTTATGTACATAAGATTGACCAGTAGTAAGATTTTTTTGTGTCTAGAAACTTATTTGATGATGTAGTTTGTCACATAATTTTGGCTCACATTCTTTCATTTGATTCTTTTTTCTTCTCACTTTTTGGTTAGGTACATTTCTCTGGAGTGATGGTTATTGTTGTGAACAGATCCGTTCGCTTATTTATTTTGTTTGAAATTCAGGTGGTTTGGTGGCGGTTAACTCTTATCTGGCCAAAGAGAAAGATGTATGTACCCAGTGATTGTTACAGAACAGTTGGTTTTGTTTTCGTTTAACGTTATTATGGCTAAAGCTTTTTAATGAAATAGTATTTGAAAAGGAGACACTTTCATGATCTTCCAAATGGCTGGCTATGTCCACCGGCCCCAGCATTGGTAGGTTCTCGATAATATTGTTCCAAGTGTCAGTGCATTTCTTTCCTCACTCCCAATGTCCCTGCAGTCCATAGGCATAGGATCCAGCAGTTAAATCCGCTACACTTAACATTTTT
Source organism: Medauroidea extradentata (assembly GCA_003012365.1). Lineage (NCBI taxonomy): Eukaryota > Metazoa > Arthropoda > Insecta > Phasmatodea > Phasmatidae > Medauroidea > Medauroidea extradentata. Next base: position 19,179 of record PNEQ01071482.1, read on the forward strand.
AACCACCTTGAGATCCCTTCTGTCGCCTTGACCATTGGATTGCTTCCCGCCGATCCCATCATCCATCTGCTTGCTGAGCTGCACAGCTTGCCCCTGCCCCTGCTGCTGTTTGCCCGGCCATTTGGTCGATGAGACAGTATTTTATTATTTCTGACAACTCCGCAGTGAGAAGCTCCACATCCACCACCCATGGGACTCTCTTGGTAGCATATGTTCACAGTCACGTATCTCCTGTGATCACACCACCCCCAATCGGCTATGGCATCTTCATTGTGATGAAATGACGGCACACCCAAATGCACAGTGCCACAGTAGAACAATGTTCATGTCATATGAAACATAAAGAGATTGCCAAGAGTTTTTTCTGGCTAATCCTCATATTCTGTCACATCAGTGTGTCAGTCAAATGGGAACTCCATTAATTAGTTACTAAGTACACTGGGCATTGAAAGTGTCTCAGAGTTGAGCCTGATACATTTGGTTGGCAGTTAGTTGAAGTAGAGGGGGCGTGCATCGTGGCAGATTAGAGTTTAGAGGCCACTGCCACAATTGAGGTGGTGACCACATCCAGAAATCAGCAAAAGTATAGCAAGGTAGGGTACAGAAATAACCACTACTTCAGAGCAGTGTACTGAGGAAAGCTGTGCAACAGAATGCACAGAAATTTACTGCTGTAAGTTATAGTTAGATCTCAGAAATAGAGGAACTAGTTTAATGAAATATGCGTGAAATATTTGGTTCTGATGTGACTTAGTGGACTGAAACAGGATTTGCCAGCAGTCCATTCAGGAAGTGGCTCTGTAAAGACCTAAGCACCCCTGGTGAATTCTCGGACGGAACTGTTCAAAGGGTAGTTCGTCTGCCGAAAAAATCTGTAACACAATGTCTAAGATTCCTCTTTGCATGTATCTTGTGTATCATGTGAGCGTGGTAGGCAGGAAGCACAGTAGATGGTGGCCTACCTCTGTCCAGGATGGGAGGCACAGGGTGGTACGCTTGTTTCAGTGGCGTACGGAGCTCGGGTGGTAGATCTGCCACCCACTCTCCACTGGTGCTAGAGAATGTAGGCTTGTTTTATTCGGCGTCTTTCAGGAGTTGTAAGAGTTGGGTCAAGTTGACCTGGGTCAAGCCAGGTCAAAAAGAGTTGACAACTCTCGGAGGAGCGAGTAAAATGCCTCGCTTGATTGTAGGCTATTGTAAACGTAAACATGGCTGAACTAGCAGACGTATATTAATAATGACGAATCACGAGATTATAAAGCTCGTACAGCTGCACCAAATAATGCACGATAAATGATAGTGTCTTCTAACGAAATGATAGAAGAAGTTGGAAAAATACACTATTCTCAACTAGTCTGAGGTATAATGATAATATTTTGTAACTTAATGATTTTTATTGACTTGGAATACTAACCTCAAAGAAGTCAGTATTCTTGATAGTAACTCATCATTTATGGAATTAAACACATTTCGCAAAAATTTCCACATTTTCAGAACATTCTTTAGAGGTTAACAGCCACATGCAGACAATACAAATACATACAACTTTTATTAGTTGGGATAAAAAAAACCTTTTCATCTGCCACAACTTTATCGTCGTCATCAAAGTTTACGTGGAAATTTGGTATATTATTTTCTTCAGTTTCAAAGATGCCATCAAAAATAAACTGTGTAATCAACAGCAATAGGCCCGCCATAAAATCCAGCAGACGATTTGCTCCTACTTGCCCTCGCGACTCTTCCTCGAGAAGAGTTAAAAGAGCATGCTCTTTTTGACCTAGGAGCATCTTGACCTCATGATTAAAACACCCTGCGCCATATTGTTTCTGGTGAGTAAAACGCCTAGGAGCGCCCTGGGAGCTGCAAGAGCACGAAGAGTCGCGAGGTCAAGGCCAAGTAAAACAAGCCTTGTGTCACGGGTTGCTGTCATACAGGTGCCCACAGCATGACAGGAGGCTGGCCTGTGTGATGTGGAGAATGAAAGAGATAGTCGTTCCCAGCTGGGTCGTGAGGTGGCTCGTAGGGAGGATGCACCAGTGTCGTGTCAAATCTGTAATTTATGTCAATTCAGTAGGCAAACATCTTCGAAACAAAAGTGTATGTCTAAATGAATGCTACTGAATCCTGTAGCCACCAAAATTTAAACCCAGATTTCGCATCCAGTATGTAAACATTAGTACCAAGCTTAAATCTGGTATATAAATTGTTATTACATTACATTTGATAAATATAATGCTTTTACTATGTTGTTTCATAATTTTTTTTACTAGCATATGTTTGGTAGAAAACAAAGTGTTCTGTATTATTACATATTCCCTCTCTTAGTAGAACCTACAGTAACCTTTTTTAAAATAACAGTAAATCAGCAGACATACACCCACAGGTTTAGAAGATTCCAAATATGTTCAAAGGAAGCCAATACCTTCACTATAGCCCATACCAACTTCTGCTGGAAGAAATACCATTTTATGCTGTCATTTACAAGTGTGTATAGTTAAATTGTTTCCAGTGAATCACTCCCACTGTTAATAAAGTAAATTGTAGAAAATTTAATTAGGATTTGCTGAAATGCTTTCAGCTACCATAAAATTTTGAAACAAATAAATATAAATTTTTCAGATTGGTCTGTAATTCACACTATTATTAGCAAGTTGTGTATGTGTATAAGCTTTTAATGGAAGGTTAGGTACTGTCTTAACAAGGTACAAGTAAACCTCTGGGAGTAACAGTGCTGGATGCTTTGTACCGTATGATATAAATAGACCAACCTGGCAGGGGCACTAGGCAACTTTCTGATTTCAACCCCCCACTGCCGCAATTTTTAAGTGGTTTCCTCTCAGGGTTATATACGTCCCTGCTTGTAACTGTAACACCAAAATTCATACAGTAGAGCCTCTTTATAACAACCTTTTTTATAACAACCACCTCTCTATAACAACCCTTTCCTCAAGAGCCATGGGATTTTAAAATAGGGGTTTTACTGTACAATTAAACCCCTTTATAAAGACCACCTCTATATAAAGAACCTATTCTAGAGAACCATGAGGGGTCTTTATAAACAAGTTTTACTGTATTAATTTATTGTTGTGAAGTATATAATGAATTTTGAAACCATTGTTAATGGAAATTCTAATAATTTTACAATTATTTATCAACTGTTTTGTGAAAATTTTGTACTTTTTTATGGTTCCTCAAAATAGCCTAGTAAAATTGCTTAATCAAAATACAATATTTGTAAATTCAGAATCATACTATACATATTTCTTTGACATCGTACTAATTTTCTTAAAAGTTTAATCACAGCATCAATTGATGTAAATTCCTAGGTATAGTATTTCTGTATGAAAATTTGCAAAAACTATTTCCACTATCTCTAGCCATTACAAGTTAGAGGATCTGTGAGTGTTTTTCTAACCGAGGATTAAGCTTCTTATGCATAATTTCTTTTGCTGCTGTTTTCTTTCTCTCTTCACACATTTTGCTAGTCTATGTTGTTATAATGGTATTATTGTAAACATAAGTCATTGTAGTATTTTGCAGATTGTTATCTGGTTTCAAGTCCTACAGTTCTAAGGTAAAATATTATGAGTTGCAGCATATGTTAATACACTGTCTTAGAGAGTATAGTTTTGCTTATAGTTGTAATAGTGTAGTAGCAGGGATGATATATATGACTGTGTGTTGGTAGGTGTGAAGTGGAGTGGAGGAATGACTTACAAGAGGAGGGGAAGAGCAGAACACAAGTGTCCCTGACGGCACAGGACATACTCAACGTCAACATCACCAGCACTTTGGTCGACCTCTACAAGAACGTGAAGGATAACTGGACGAAGGACAGCCTGTCTTATAAAGACAGGTACTGGCTAACACAGTATGAAATTGCAGTAGGTCTGCACTATGATAACGGTTAGCAACAGCAAAAGGAATTGTATATTTTAGGATTGGGGATGTTGTGGAAAATTTGAGGGATCATCGTGGAATGGATGTTAATGTATTTTCCTCTGAGGGGGAGCATTGTGGCTCTCTCAATTGGGTGCTAGTTGTCGCGAGACCTAGGTAGTTTCTGGTATCAGTGAAGGTCAGTGGTTGTAACCTTGTAATGTGTGCAAAATTCAGTATAGGAAGGAAGAGCTACTGTATCAGTATGACAGGTTTTATTCAGCGAAGGGTGGTAAATGGTAAGAGAGCTTGAGGCATGTGCCAGCAACCAGTTGTGCAACATAATCTGTTTGGTGCAAGGTGAAACAAGTAAAAGGGAGTGAAGATGGTATTGCTTGCAACCAGAACCTTGCGTTGACGTGTTATTTTTGTCCCGAAATTGTGTATGCATGCCGCACAGCAGGTATTTACACTTTAAAATTGTTTATTTGTGCAATGAATGTTAACGGTTCGTATTTTCACAAGACCCTGAGAATGTCATTCTCATAAAACAAAGCCAAAAATTGTATTTTCTTGACTGTGAGACTAAAAAATTAAGACTCTCAATTTAACCCAGTACTCTTAAAACCTAGTACAATCCATACGCAGCTAAAAGTACTATATCAAACAAAAAAATGTAAATAAACCCTGAAAACACAAAATAAAACCCAAGTGTGATAATCCCAGTTTAAATATTTCTGGAAAACAAATATGATCATAGTCAAAAACAAAATTATATGTATGTATAGCTAAACAATTGCAATGTTACGTAATGCCTAGAGGCCTGTGAAAATAGCATTTTGAAATTTATTTTATAGCATATTAAAAATAAAATTTAGCATTTTGTAGCATTTTCAAATTTTCTCTCATTTTAAAAACTTTCAATTTAAACATATACATCACACTTAATTTTTGCATGCATATTATGTTCTCTTGTGAAAAAGCTACTATAACTAACAATTTTATGTACACAAAGTTTATGTTTCTCAGGCTACTTAAGTTGGTAATACATGGAAATATGCTTATAAATTGAATTTGAGCATGTTACACATTTCAACGCTTTCTTCTTTCAACTGAGTCCTCCGATCACTCAACACAACATTTAAGGAGCTCAGGCATTGCTCAGCATCGACACTGCTAACCTGAGACTGAATGTGTTTATCAAGAACATCCTTTTTTTCCCACTCGAGGCGACAATCACATATACCACACATCAAAATAGAACTATCACTCCCATAAAATTTATCGTCTGTGTAATTTTTTGCCCGCTCAGAAATTGACACTTTAATCCGCGGCATCTGGAATTTGTGATAATTACAACCAAGGAAAACTTTTATTTTTTTTATTTTTCACTAGCTCTGACAAAAGCCTGCAAGCTGCTTCCTGTTTACAACTGCAAACACAGCTCAACCAAAGTACATCTGGGGTTGGGGGATGAATAGGCACGGTGTGTGTGTGTGTGTATGTATGTGAGAGAAAGAGGGAGAGAGAGAGAGAAATAAAGTAAATTACAGTGCTATCTTATTGCAGGCACAATTTCCACGTATTGTATTCACCACCTTGTAAGCTGACCCCTACTTTTGAAGACTACCTCAAGAAAAATTAATATGACACAAATGCAAGCCTAACTGTGGCTCTCCCAAGCACGCTTATCAGCCGAGAGCACATATTGAGATAACTGATCCCGCTGATGTGTCATGTCATCAGTTGACAAGTGGAGAGTGATAGTTTAAAGATGGAGAAGGGGTGGGGTGGAAGAGTTGTAAAATGATGAGACAGCTTGTGTTATCGCAATGGGAAGGAGGGCGAAAGGGGAAGCAAGAAGTAAGGAATCCACGTGATCTAGTTGCTATCTACTTCTCTCTTATCTCTCTCGCTCCGTCACATTTCACAGCGCCTGCCTCGGAGCAAAAACGACACGTCCCTGCACTCAACCAAAAAAATCTCCGCAGTAATAAGCTTGTCTGCTTGCGCTGATAGAATGACGACGCCTTTTAACGAACGTGGAACATACTGTTAACTTTATAGGCATTTAAAATTACCGATAAATATGCGCTGTCGGTTGTAACAACGTTATTTTTACGTATTTGTTCCTAACTGCTTTTCCCGATTCTAAACTGAGACATGATTTTGGAGTGTCTGAATTAAAAAAAAAAAAAAAAAAAAAAAAGTTGGTTTACAATACGGTAGGTGCGCTGCGTGCATGTGTGTGTGTGTGTATGTGCGCGCGCATGCAAGAGATAGAGCTCAGATAGTGCACAAAGACAAATGGCCTTAGTGAAGAAACTGTGTATGTCCACCAATATTCAGGCAGAACATGCAGTTATTCTTCCAAATCGCCACGTCATTTGAGCTGAGTGGAAGCTATTCTGACTGTCTTTGTCCCTCCTGCCTCAAGTTTAACCGGCGCCATCTTACAAGGATGGTTAGGGAAGGGGAGATGAGATAAGAGAATTTGATAATTATTGTCCTCTTTTTTGTGCGAGTGTCCAGGCAATATACGATTTCTGTGCTGTCAGGCAAGCTTCATCTCAGGGCTTGTGATGGATGGAATCAAGGCAGTGGGCCGATGCCCCTGGCAGCGCTGATAAAGATATAGCACTTTCCCGGCTTACCCGGAGAATTTAGCATTTTATCGCAAATATAGTAGATTTTCGCATTTTGTTGCGGTTATTTCGCATTTGCGAAAATCACTGGCCTCTAATGATGACAAATATGGTTTGTATGCAACCTTTGTAATTGTTTAATGCTGTTACTGCCGAGTTTCACTTTCACATCTCCTGTACAAAGGTGACACAGCTTTATGTTGTTGGTGAGGATGTGCAAATTTTCGAAATTTCGAAGCTGAATCAAATATTTACCTACCGAATATTCACTTAGTTCGAAGAACCAATTTTATGCTCCCGAGCCATAGAACCACTGTCGTGCTCCTGAGACTAGAACCACTGTTGTGCTCCCACGACATAGAACCACTGTTGTGCTCCCGTTACATAGAACCACTTTCGTGCTCCCTAGACATAGAAACACTTTCGTACTCCCGAGACACACCACCACTTGTGTGTTCCTGAGACAAATAAATGTCCACTTTTGTGCTCCCGAGACTTTTAAGTTTTTTCGTGCTTCCGAGACAAATAACCACTTTCGTGCTCCAGAAACAAAATACACTTTCGTGCTTTCAAGACAGAGAACCACTTTCGTGCTCCCAAGCATAGAACAGAGGACTGAAATATCAAGAAATGGAAGACAATGGTACCACGAAAATTGGGCTATTAGCATACCTGTGTCTAGGCCGATTCTGCAACAGAAAGTGGACAACATTGCATTGGAGTTGGGAATTACAGATTTCACATTTAGTAATGGCTGGTTGCAACACTTCAAGCAATGCAATAACCTCATTTCTAAAACTGTTTGTGGGTAATCTGCTTCTGTTGATGTTGTTGCAGCAGAAAATTGGATGGAGTCTGTGCAACCCATTTTGAAAGAACATACGTCAAGCAATATATTTAATGTGGATGAAACAGACATTTTCTACAATGTGTTGCCAAAGTAAACATTGGTAATGAAAGGTGAACAATGTCACTGTAATCAGGATGGCAGCATAAAAACTCGCCCCCTTGTTGTTGGAAAATTCAGCAAGCCCAGGTTTTTTCAAAAATATAAATAGCCTGCCATGTGATTATGACAGTAACAAATCTGTGTGGGTGTCACAACAAAAATTTTCCAAGCATGTCTATCAGAGCTTGACCGACAGATGGCCTGCAAGGACAGGAATATTCTACTTCTATTACACAGATGTGCAGCTCATTCTGCCTAAGGGATACGGCTTGCCAATGTATGTCTTCTGTCCCTGCCGCCTAACACTACCATCTTCCTGCAAGCTCTCGATCAAGGAATCATTCTGAATGTGAAAAAATTTTACAGAGCATGCCTTGTGCAGTATCTGACACATCAGATAGAGTTAAAGAAGACTTTGTATAAATGGAATGTTCTTGATGCAATGAGGAATATTTCCATGGCGTGAGAGAAAGTGACGCAGTCAACCATTGCAAACCCTTAAAAAAAAAGCAGGATTTGGCCAAGGCAGGAATGAAGGCGTCAGAAGACGAGGAGGAGGAGGAAGAGGAGGAGAAGAAGGAGAAGAGGCTGACAACATGGAAGGGTAGAAGGAGTTGCAACAGGAGTTACAGTTTGAAACAAGTTTTGCAGATTTTGTGAGTGTAGACAATGGTGTAGCTACATCATCAAAAGAAGGAAAAAGAAACTAGCTTGCCATCTCCAGTACATATGCCACCTGACTGCAAGCATCTGAAGACAGTGAAGAAGCTGTAGCAGCAATGGGAGTACTAGAAAATGTGTTGTCGCATACCAATGTTGATAAGTGTGTGTTGTTGGGAATTGACCAATTATATTCTGTTGTCAGGGGTGTGTACAGTGGAAAAACAGTTCAAACGAAAATGTAAAAATTTCTTTGCAAGGAAATCTTATTGGTGAATGTGAAAACTTTGTAAATAAGCTGGTGTGTTTGTTTCTTTTAGTAATAGAAGTACAAGACATTGATGTAATGTTAAGTGCTGCATACCAAATTGATACTCGCATTTTAATAATTGTAAAACTAATATTTAACGCTTGTTTTCTTCTTATTATTATTATTGTAATTATTATTATTATTATTATTGTTGTTGTTGTTGGCGTTGGTGTTGTTGGTGTTGTTGGTGTTGGTGGTGGTGGTGGTTGTGGTGGTGGTGTTGGTCTTGGTGGTGTTGGTGTTGTTGTTGTTGTTGGTGTTGGTGTTGGTGTTGTTGGTGTTGTAGGTGTTGTAGGTGTTGGTGTTGTAGGTGTTGGTGTTAAGGCCCTGGCACAATTGGCGTTGGCGTTGGTGGTTGGTGTTGATGGTTGGTGTTGGTGGTTGGTGTGCGACACATCCCAAGGCACAATAGACGGTTGGCAAGAGCGATTTACTGTTTTGCGAACAACCCACCAGGTGGCAGTAAATCTGTAAAATGGTATATTGTTTATGTTTGGGAATGTTTACATGTGATTGAAACAAAAAATCGTCTACCACTGTTTGTACTTACCAGTTGTTCCCACAATGTCGGCAATTGATTTCGATGTTTTTGCTTTTAGGGATTAATTTTTGTACATAGTGTGTTTTATGTTAAAGACGGCTGGTCTCTGACGTACAGCACAAATTAATAATCCTATGTCAATACCAGTCGTTTCAG
>PNEQ01071482.1:28418-40710 GCA_003012365.1 Medauroidea extradentata
TTTTTTTTTTTTTTTTTTTTTTTTTTTTTTTTTTTTTTTTTTTTTTTTTTTTTTTTTTTTTTTTTTTTTTTTTTTTTTTTTTTTTTTTTTTTTTTTTTTTTTTTTTTTTTTTTTTTTTTTTTTTTTTTTTTTTTTTTTTTTTTTTTTTTTTTTTTTTTTTTTTTTTTTTTTTTTTTTTTTTTTTTTTTTTTTTTCCCAAAACATGTGTTGTTATGCTTGGTTGTATCTACAGCACACTTCCTGATTGGTCAGTAGCAACACACACTAGGATTCACTAGTTGGTGGCAACACTCTTTCTGATTGGCCGGTTGGTGGTAAAAAGTTCAATATTTTGAACTCGCACCAACACCAACCACCAACACCAACCGCCAACACCAACCACCAACCACCAACTGCGAGTTAAATGATTTTGGGACCAACCACCAACATCAACCACCAACCACCTACTGCCTACCGCCTGTTGTGCCATGTCACATATGCTTTCCTGTACTTCAAGTGTCACCAACACCAACCACCAACGCCAACCACCAACACCAACGCCAATTGTGCCAGGGCCTTTAGTGTTGTTGTTGGTGTTGTTGTTGGTGTTGTAGATGTTGGTGTTTGTGTTGTTGGTGTTGGTGTTGTAGGTGTTTGTGTTGGTATTGTTGTTGTTAGACTGAGAGAGTGGCTGATAATTTGTGCTGTATATGTACGTGTATGAAATTTGAATGATAATTTTTGACATTTGGTAGAATGAGACAGAGAGGGAGATGGATTTTCGTGCTGTAAATTTATTTGAAATTTGAATGATAATATTTTGACTTTGAGTAGAATGAGACAGAGAGATTAATTTTTACACTGCAAATGTATTCTAAATTTGAATGATTTGTCACAAATAAAAATAATTTCTTAACATACATAAATTTCCATCTAATTAAATACATTACAGTAAACCCTCATTTTACCGGACTATTTGGGGAGAGGTGTGGTCCGGTAAATCAGATGTCCAGTAAATCGCGAAGTACCAAAATCGGCATACGAAAATAGACAAGCCGATAGATTTATAGCAGTGTGATAAGCATAGTAACGCAACGTGTTTGTTGTGGTCAAATCGCTGGAAGTGGGCGAGGGGGAAGGTTTGTGCTGACTGGCGGGAGTAGAAAGATAAGCACGTGCCTGTGTCTGCTAATTGAGATAACCAAGGGCGGAGGGCTGGGGAAGAGTAGAAGGAGAGGGACAGGAGGCGGCTTGCTATCAGCTTGGTTTCATGTTACGTTGCGTGGTAACATGTGACACGTGAACTTGAGCTACTACTTTGTATTTCACAGTAAAGTGTTTATTTACGAAATATATGCCAAATAAAAATGTCCATCTAAACTACCGCTGTTTGCATCGCGACGCAGTATCGTATACCGTATCTGTCAGATAATAATCTAGCCGCTGTTGTTGAGGATTTCTGAAGGGCAAGGGACGGAAATGCTGAGCGTGAGAAAGGCATGTGTTGCGCTAGTTTGTCCGCAGCAGAATTAATCTCTCTACACTTCCCACATTTACACTGCACGAGCATTGTTGAACATACACTGCCTCGTGGTGTGAAGATGCGTTAGCAAGTTTCACGGGTTTCCTGGGTCCAACAGTGCCATTTTTTTTTTGTTCATCATATTTCAACACATAACTATTTAACTAGTTTTTTGCTTTACCAATGTCCGACTCGGTTTGTTTCTTGACACCATAATCATCACACAACTTTGCTACCGAAACACCAGCCTTCTATCTTTTATATTAGTTCAAATTTTTTGCTTGACTTCAAAGTTACTCTAGGTTGTATTTCTTTTCTGTCCTGTTGCAGACACTTTTTCATTTTAAAAAATGCATAATCTTTATCGCGTACATCAACTGCGTTAAAAACTCACGTAGACACGACAGTCGTTCTTGTCTGGATGTCAAAACACTGATGAGAGATTGATTAGCTCTGCTTACCGTCTTACGCGGCTATCTGTGCGCGCGCGCCTGATGTCGCTTACCAAAGCACAATACCTAGGTAGGTCTTGCGCTGTTGATCTTACAGTTCAGTAAAAAAAATTCAGGTAGACAATCATTCTTGACCGGACACGGCACGTACCCCGATGCGCGATTAAAAATAGCTCTGTCTACCCTCTTACGCTGCTATCTGTGCGCGTGCCTGATGTCACTTACCAAAGCACAATAACCAGGTAGGTCTTGTGCTGCATGTGACAAGTAGACCCGACGGTGGAATAATTTTGTATCGCCAGATTTTGTCCGTTAAATCCGAAGTCCGCTGAATGGAGGTCCGATAAAACGAGGGTTTACTGTATTTTCATTGTATACTCAAATTGGGTGATTATGTTTAAAGTTAAACTTTAGCTTTACTTCATTACAATCTGTAAAATTTTGAATCTTTCATTACAGACATAATCGTGCAGTTACTATTGCTGCCAACGGAAGATATTTTTTATTATTAAAGCCAGCTGTGGAAATTCTTAATCTCCAAGTTTTGGATTTTTATAGGTAATTCGGAATAAAGTGAGCACTCAAAAAGTCCTGATTAATTTCTATTTTCTGCCAGTTTGTATCTTTCCGCTACATGTAAACATCAACATTGCCACATGCTTTTATTTACATAGTCTTGTACAATGTTTACATTTACGTTACAGTGCTCCGATAAATTTTATCTATAATATGTACTCATTAAATGCACGGGTGTTAAATATGTGCTATACTCAGTAGTAATCTTAGTTATAAATACCTGCGAGTAAACGTCTTATAACACTGGTTTCTCTGCGTCTACTCTAACGGCGCTATTACCGTTACGAATCTCGTAAATGCATGCATAGTATATTCTAACTTTTAAATCAAAACCGCCACTAAAAAAACACACGACACACGCAACTCAAGAATTCCAGCATACTGTAATGAACGACGACAATGCACGTAAAGAGAAACAATAAATAACGTATTTTCTTAATGTGTGAAACAGGGGAAAAAATGCTGTTTCTATTTCCATATACTCAGGCTGGCGATCATAAAACATAACAACTTACATTACTAATGACTTCACATAATTTAGCAATGATATTCATGAACAGTCACTTCTAATACTTTTAGAATTTAGATGTGTTTATCAAAAACCGATATTCATTACATAACGGACAAACAAACTGAATGACACAATTCGATTCCGAGCGGCGAAAACCTAACTCTGGTGCCATCTGTCGGTGAAATTTTAAACTACCTCTGTGGCGCGAAGAGTTAGCGGCGTCTGTCAACGACAATCGACTCGGTTGCGTCGCTTTGTGCTGCCGCTAATTAAGTGAAATTGTACAGTTAGTAGGTATGTCAGTAAGAACTTAAATAAATATTTTAAAGTATATTAAATACAGAGAGGTCGTTTGCAATTGATGTTGTTTCACTAATGCTGTATTCGAATAAGAAAATACACAGAACTATATGCAGTTATTCGCTACCAACCATACAAACAATAGTGTAACTGTTGTTAATGTTGGCTTATATGCAGTAACGGCTAGTGATTTTTTTCAAAGGTTAAATATTTAGTGCTCACTTTATTCCGAATGGCCTATATCAAGTTTTTTTTTTTTTCATTTTTACAAATCTCGTTATTACAAAGTAGCCAAATTTTGGTCCCTTCAGATTTGTAGTACTGAGGTTCCGTTGTATTATTTACAGCTTGTCATGTGGCTGCTTGCACCTGAACCCAAATACCAGTATCAACTAATATAAACTAGGTTAGCATAATATAATACAGTACAAAAATTCATGTATTTTACTTTTATACCTTTTCATACCATTACAGTTGTAACATTTACCAGAGAGAACTTGTCTGCAATGCTAACATGTATATAATTTATGTAGCAACGAAATATAACTACTTACATTAAATATAAAATATTTTTTGAAAGTTTTTTTTGTTGATTAAGCTCACTATATTAGGTTTTTTTTCCTCTCCAGGTATTAATGGTTCTTTGTGTTATTCTGTATTTTTAATTAATTAATAATGTTTTGGTGAATTTTACTTCTCTGCATAGTTACTGGTAGTCAAACAGGGTTCTTACGGTCCTGGAAAGTCCTGTAACTTTGACCATGTCCTTAAAAGGCCTTGAAAAGTCCTTGATTCAATCCAGTCCTTGAAAAGTCCTTGAATTTTTGGGTAACATACTATTCCAGCTAGTTTCTTAAGGCCATGGCCTTTTATTTGTTTCAAACAATTGCAAATAATGCTAATATTTTTTAACCAAATCCTTTGAAAAAGTATAAACATATTTTGGCAATACTCAATTGTATTCATATGGTTTGTGGAATAATCTTGCCTCTTGAAGTTAATGTAAAATATTAAACCCTCGGCAAAACTCGGTACGTTGATAAATTGTAAGACATTAAATACTCATACCTCTCAGTATGAATTAACTGAAATTGGCAAAAATAAGTACGTGTTCAAGACGGCTAGAGGCGGCCCAGCTACACACATAAAATTAGTTATTACAATTCTAACTCATTGCGTAAAAGGTTCAGTTAGGCACATTTCAAAGTAAAGAATAATTTAGCTGATACCGGAAAATGTTAATAAAATACAGGTTGTAAAATGTTCAGACAGCTTACGAATTCTCCCACAATGTCTTGAGGCTCACTAATAAGTTAAATAACTATCTGGTAATAGAAAAAAAATATAATGCCTCATTTCAAATGGCAGTATTTACTTCATTTTAGACTATACACCCTCCCATTGGTGTACTGATTATTTAGGATGGTGGCAGATATGATCCCAGGCCTTCCGTGGGATCTGCCGTAGGTCTTCATCTTAAGAGAGTTCAGGGAGCAAGAACGTAAATGCTTCGATGTGCTAATTTCAAAGAGCCCGCGAGGACTACGAGGTGTCAAACCTCAAAGCTTGGAGAAAACTAAAATTGCATAGCATGTACAGTTGTTCCATTACTCCATTTACCAGTTAAACCAGCACAATAAAATCACAGAAAATGTAAATAAACCTGGTGAGAGTAATGGCCAAAATTATCAGAAACTCATAATAGCAAACAAATAATTAGTTAATTAGCATATTAAATAGGGGCTAAAATTTCAATGTAAAAACAATTAAATAAACAATATACCATTCCATTTAATCGAAGTTCGTCATCTTGCAGTTTCCGTTTAGGAATAAATGTTAATTAAAATCTATATCTCACTGTAATACTATGACAGGTGGTCACTTCACATATTGTACAACTGTTGTAGCAGAACATTTTATTTAATTACACAAACCAAAAGGACAAATAAAAGAAACAGTGCTGTTACAGTGGACTTTGAGTTCGATTTGTTAGGATAATAATTTCATTATTAGTCACTCCACAGTTTAGCTGTTTGATAGGTAAGTGGTTTCCTGTACATAGTAGTGTCATAAACCGGGATTCTCAAATGATGTTGTGACATGTAAGCTGTTCGTGATCAGGAATGAGTTGCTCTAATTTTTTATAAAGATAAATTGGTGGTTTTAACCTTTTGATTTTTATAATTTGCCTGACAAACTGTCCATTCTTCTATGGTCCATATCCAGCCTGCCAGTGCGTTGTAAATATTTGAATTTGTTCTCCCTTTTTTATTTGTAGACATACCACAGACAAGCATTCTTCAGCTTCTGTATTTTGTCTTTAAGTGATTTTTATATTTCTATAAACAGACCTGAGCAATAACTGAAAGGAGATGGAACCCAAAAGATGGTAGTCTTTATGTTTAATTTTATAGGTAATATAATATGTTACAAGTTTTGTTGATATTTAAGCAAGTAGTATGCTGTTTCCACGGAGCCTGCAATCTGCCTGCCCCAATTTATATTCACATAGATTTTAATGCCTAAGATCTTGTCTGAAAGAACTTCAGGGATTAACTCATTATTTATTTGATGAATGTATTCACCTGTAATTTTTTAATGGTATTTTGTGTTCCAATTTTTGTGTATAAGCTTTTGCTTGTGTTAATTTGAAGCTGTTTTTGCTACACAAATTATTAATTTTTCTTATATCATCATTTATTTTACTAATTGTGGGTAATTAGTCATCATTTGGCAAGCATGATATGTACAATTGGATATTAATTGCATACTGATGGCATGTTAGATAACTATGACATGACGGGAGGTACCAGACATTATCGTTGAGCTAAGCATAGCTCAGCTATGATAACACATTTATTTCTCTAGTAGGATGTGCTACGCAATGCTTGGTGTTCTTTAGTCAGTATTTTTTTTAGCCTGTTACATTGTCTGCTACATTGCATGCTGTGGTGGCACCTACTCTCTTCTCTTTCTCACACTGCCTCTGGCTGACATGACGATACTAGCCCCACTAGTTGCTTACAATGTTCCACAAAGAAAATCGGTAACTTGGTCAGTCCTCATACATGCTCCGGTCTCAGCGGTGAGCTACTCTTACCTCAGGGTTCGTAGTATCGAGGGATGGGCGCTTGCATAACAGCATTCAAAAACACGTGGTCAGATTAACAGCCCATATTTATTACTCTCTTATAGCAAGCTCACGCAACCGCGCTTACATTGGCACATACAAACTCCTTGTACAAATAAAATGTTAAACTGAAAGAGAACTGAACTGAACTAAAATGAAACCCAACTCAAAAGAAAAATAGCACGTGCTAAACTCAACTCATAAACCGATAGTGGGCCGGCCACGCGGTTAATACGGCTGCAAACTCACATTAAGTAATGAACTAGGTTGAAGCTAATTGTTAATGCATATTTCTAAAAAGTCTTTCCGTTGCCTTCCATCGCGGCCCCATCTCTTCCACTCGCGCCCCTCGGCTTACCACGTGCAAACCTCGCACAACACGGAACACGTCTGGCCTCCTCGACGGTCAAGAACAGAGTAATCAGCCACGGCGACCACAATGGCGTCCCAAGGCACCATGGCGGCCTACCTTCCGGTTAGAATGTTCCATGACCTTCTAGCAAGATTAAATAACCGGTCTGGATACAAATTAACCAAACTAAAATCACTGAAAAAACGGTAAAATTATGCTTACCTTAAAAACGTATGTCCATATTTTAGTAAATTATTATTACAATAAAAATTATATTAAATAAAACCTTGGCATCAGACATTGCCGGCCGTACACCTTGCAGTACACTCTGTAAACCCCTATTGGTATCGCCCCCGCGGCACCATGGCCGGGCTGTCTGAACTCATCTACATATTTTCAAAATAAATACCAAAACTTTTAAACTGCAATAACTTTTAAACGATCAATTTCTCATAAAATGTCCAAGAGTCCAACGTTGCTTGAAATTTCCTGCTGTTTTAGAAAAGTCCACACAAGACATATTTGCTTTAAATTCACGTATCATAACATTGAGGACTTATAACAAAACTTGAGAACACATTTTACATAAAATACTCCAATGAGAAACCTTATCACTAAGAATTGCATCCAGACGCGGTTTTCTGTTACCGTACTGTTTCGCCAGGCCCAATAGCGGTTTTACATTTAGAGTGGGTTTTCTACGAGATTTCTTGTTCAGCAAAATTATAATCTTTACATTATTTAAATAAATGACTTACTTAGAAAATTATTAGGCTTACGACAACGAACATGGAACCCTCATATTGAAACAATTATTATTGACTTACAAATATTTTAGAAACACTCTGATTTTAAAATAATTTATAGGCAATATATTAAAGTAGGGTGGCCGGGCAACACACTGGGGTTCTCTCCTAAGTACAAAGTTTCTTATTTTCATAAGTTTACCCTAGTTGGCCAGCTAGAATCTCAAGTGTCTGCATCTGAGTGAGCTTTACATTAATAGAAATTGTTTATACATATCCAAAATTTTACCCCCAGGATCAGGGTGACTTCACAATGCATACATGTGTCTGAGCATTATAGTTCTTTAACCTTTTATATATTTAGTCTGTTTTACATTGTGTTCGTGTGCACACTCACTCTGTCTGCCTTTCATTGCTCTTCTGTATGTCCACTCTATCTTGTGGCATGTTTTGCAGATGTTTGATGTACGTTTATCTGGCTTTCAATCTTCCTCTCCTGTTGTTTGCCTAGGGCCACGGTGGCCAAATGGTCAGACCATTCGCCTCCCACCAAGGCAATCCAGGTTCGATTCCCGGTAGGATCGGTCCCCCAATTTTCGCATGTGGGAATTGTGCCGAATGATGCTGTTGGTCGGTGGGTTTTCTCGGGGATGTACCGTTTCCCCCACCCTTTTATTCCGGCGCTGCTCAATACTCACCTTGTGTCATCCCTCACCAGCGCTAAAGGCCTTGATATTAAGTGCTGACCAAAATATCTCACTCACTCACGTTTGTATCCCCACTGTGTGCACTGCAACGAAACGGTCATGACGTGATATTGCAGAGGTAAAATTGAGTGTGTTACACCTGGTCAGTTTTATCTACTTAAATATTCCCATTCCTGACTTAAACAATTAAGAACAGTGGTTCATGAATGCTTGATGCTGCATGCTGGTTAAGTTGGGATTTGAACACTTTTTCCCCAAACCTATCCGATCAATATAAGCTGCTTGATGCCATATTCTCTTTTTTGGTGGAAAGTAGACTTTGTTTGACCTACAAGCCTGCAATGTATCGCCTACCTGTTTTGTGCGTCTCAGTTTTGAAGTACTGTACCAGTTTGTTAGTATTTTAACGCTTTCCTATTTTAAAAATGGTTTCCTAATATCCTAAGCCTTCGTCAATTTGGTGATACAGGTATGAGTGTTACTTGCAGTGGCTGTTTATTTTTGGTTGTTAATAACTATAATTTTATTGAACTTTGTAGGGTTGCTTATCAAAAGAAAAATATTTAGTTGGTTCTTGCAGCGCTAGGCATCACTATTTGTTCTCTTGGACACACTGCCATGTATCACTCAAATATCAAACAATTTAAAAATAATTTCAGTTTTAAAATAGCCCTCTGCGAAGTCTTCATCAAATGTTTTCCCACAAATCAACTGGCTAAATTTAAATGATGCGGAATTCATATTATTCACTTCTGCCACTAGTGAGCTTTCCTGACAAATTCCTATCTCAAACTTTACATGCAAGCCATACCTACTGACATAAAACTCACGCTCCTTGTTCTGGTCTTTCATTGGACTTTCCTCCATAAGTTCTGTCTCAAATATATAAATGTGCGTCATTATTTACTTTTCATGTGGAAGAGGATTTAAGTCTCCATGTCTGCTCCCAGCGTTTCTCCTTGAAAAGTCACATATAAAACTGTGCATATGAATTAACTTCCTTATTTTAGACAATGCACAAATCGTGCTCTTCGCACCAGCTCATCTCAGACTGCCTCTATGAAATCCCATCTGGCTTGCCATAACTTGTGTCGGATGCAGGGCATGTCTCTCTTCCCTCACATACAAAGGTCACACCTCCTTGACAATGAGATAATGCTGTTTATTATCATTGCCTGTATAAACTGTATTAATACACTTCAAACCTGTCATATCTCATGACTCATTTCTTGTATTTATTATTTTATCCAAAAATTTATTATGTACATATTTTATGTTGTAACCTCAAAGTGGGCTCTGATTGGCCACATCATCTTAGGTGAGTTTTTAGCTTTGTGTGTCCTAGTGTCTCTTGGTTGACCCCGGAGGGGGAAGGGGGATGAACTCAATATTCAGGCCCACACCCAAGACAAATTTTAGTATTTAAAGCTATTGTCTTGACCTTCTGTGGCTACATTGTATATTCTATTAACACAGTCCTCATTGGCAGGTTATAGTATGTACATAAGCAACGGAATTAATACCCATTCCGCCCCAATCATTAGGTGCTGTAAAATTGGTTCCCAATAGGGAATGAAGCTGGGCTGGCTGGCTGGTAGGTGGAGACGAGACTGGTAATCTACGCCTCCGGGAGAGTGAGGTCCCTGAGTGAGGCTGTGCACTATTTCCATTCTCTGTAGTGATGAATGGGGATCAGGTTTCTTTTCTTTATGCTTTGGGTAGGCTGTATGGTTACTCACCTGTTTCAGAAGAGGCGACTGTAACAATTGCTGCTTTCAGTTTGATACTGTACTGGTTCCTTGGTTTAGGTGTGGGTCGGTCCTCAGCGATTAATTCTTGTATCCGCCGATACAGTACCATGGTGAGCGGAGGTGTTTACAAGGGACTCAATAAGGGTACCTTGTGGCGTCTGATGTCCTGTAAGCTTTGCGATAATCACACCTTCCCACGTGGCCAGTCCCTGGAATCTGTAGACTGTGCCTGAATGGCTCTATATTGTTCACAAAGTTCCGGTGGCATGGGCTCAGGCCCTGGTAGCTTTTGAGTCCTGGGAATCGGCCGGTGTTCTGTGGGTAACTCCTGCCTACAGGCAATAGTGGCATTTAACTTACAACCTTCTATAGCCTCTCTCTCTTTCTTTGTAATGTGAATTTCTAGGATGTCGGTCAGCATAAGTGTAAAAAACCACGAGAATGTTCACTTGAATATTGTATATTGAAGCCTTTTGACACATTACACAGTTCACACTTTACACACAAATTATTTACACACAGATATGTACAGATTTATATTAATCACACTTGCTGCTGTGTCTAGTGGTCACTATAATCACAATTACTACTGGACACATGGTCACAATTCCATGAGCCTTGTTAACTACTGGTAGCTTTCGTGTCTGGCGGAAGTACTTTCACACATCTACTCTCGATATGGCAATAAGCTACCTTCCCTTATGCCACCTGCGACTTGAGTGGCTTGGTTTCCCATGTTACGAAAGGCACTGATGCAGGTTGAGGGCAGGATGGTTATTATATGGTTTAGATGAGCCACATGGCCCACAACCACGGATTGGAGAATAAAACGTCTGCCACTAGTTTTAAATTATTCCTCTTTAATATTTTGCATTGAAAGTTTTATTATTTATTTACATTATTTGAATTGTTAACGACAAAGTAACGACTTTCTTTTATTCACAAATATCGAGTCACTGATTGAAATTACAATGCACTTATGTTTTTTTTTTTTCTGCTAGTCACATGCCTATTTGACAGATTCTGTACAGTAACATTGCAGTGTGGTGGTCACATGGCATTTCCCAAGTAGCATTGTTATTGTTGACGTTTAGTGGAAGGGTATGTGATTTGTCTGAAAATAGATCCATGCTAGAAGCGGGGTTCCAGAAAGTACACATCAAGTTGCAGTACAGCAGGCGTAGTCGCAGAAAACACCATAAACTTTTAGGGTACATCCATAAAAAAATTACTTTTTGTTACTGTGTTAATATTATGTTTTTATAACTTATAAACAGGCATAATTTCAAAGTAATAATAATAACAGAGAAAAATAAGCAGCAAAACTTAATAACCTGCAACAAACAAAACACACAAAGCTTTCAAGTATGCAGCTCATGATTCTCGAGCGTTTATAAATAAACTTTCGTGAATACGAAACGTAATTATGTTAAACTGTTTGATGCGTCAGATTATTATTTTTTTAAACTGTGTACAATTGTATAAGCATGACGCATTGCCACTGCGTCCTTAATAATATCCATACTAAAGTTCGCCTCCCCTTTAAGTTGACCTGTGTTGAATTTGTAGGTTAGGCCTAAAACGTAACCACGTGTTGCCGATTTCTGAATATGTACATAATATTACGCTGTTTGCACTTGTAGTAATCAGATACTATTTTATTATAATAATTTATGTGTGTAAAGAAAGACTCATGTACCTGAAGAACTTTTCACATAATATTTATTTGTTTACAGTCACGGCCATGATGCCAAAAACTACGTGCACGGACTTTGACTAAGTAAGATAAATTATGCACGAGATAATATTTGATGTAAATAGTATTATTAAAAGTGTCTAAAAATGTATAAGTGTTATTTAAAAAGGGTTTAAACGGCAACATGCAATAATATTTTAATAGTGAGTATGTTGTATTCATAAGGCGAGCGAAATTATGTTTTCGAGTATTGGTAACCCTGCAGAGCAGACAGCTCCAGCGGCGAGCGGCCATTTTGAACCCACCCGCCTAACGGGACTTCCACCCCCTCGGACGGGTATATAAGGTGCCTCTCGCCCTCCAGAAAATCTGTGTTTCCTAGGGCTCGGCTCCTACCGAGTTCTCTAGGCACTCTCCCCTTACCTTACGGGTTGTGGCGGGAAACGGCCACCTAAACCCTCCTACCCTTTTACCCTCAACTACCACCTATCCGGGGTTGTGGCGGGAGACTGCCACCTAAACCCTCGCTCCTTCCTTACGGGCTGTGGCGGGAGACTGCCACCTAAGTCC
>PNEQ01071483.1:0-40586 GCA_003012365.1 Medauroidea extradentata
CAACTGTGATTCATACAGGAACATACTGCCCGGCAACAATGTTTAGTGTGGTTGTTGCAGAAACAAACCCACATGGCAACACTGTTGTGTGTGGTTGTTGCAGAAACATACCTCCCTGGCAACACAGTTGTGTGTGGATGTTGTAAGGATATACCACCAGACAACTGTGATTCATACAGGAACATACTGCCCGGCAACACTGTTTAGTGTGATTGTTGCAGGAACTTACCCACATGGCAACACTGTTGTGTGTAGTTGTCGTAAGAACTTGTTGCATAAATATACCCAACTGGCAACACTGTTGTGTGTAGTTTTTGTATAAGAAACATACCCACCTGGCAACACTGTTGTGTGTGATTATTGTAGGGATATACCACCTGGCAACTGTGATTATTCCAGTAATACACCTGGCAACACTGTTGTGTGTGATTATTGTAGGGACATACCAGCTGGCAACTGTAATTCTTCCAGGAATATACTACTCCTCAACACTGTTTAGTGTGATTGTTGCAGAAACATACCCACGTGGCAGTACGGTTGTGTGTAGTAGTTGTAGGTACATACCGCATGGAAACACTGTCGAGTGTGATTGTTGGAGAAACATACCACTTGGCAACACTGTTGATTGTGGTTGTTATAGGAACATACTACATGGCAACACTGTTGAGTGTGATTGTTGAAGAACATGCCCACATGACAACACTGTTGATTGTGGTTGTTGTAGAAACCTACTAAATGGCAATATTGTTAAGTGTGACTTTTGAATAACCATACCATCTGGCAGCACTGTTGCGGGTGATTGTTGTAGAAGTATACCATATGGGAACACTGTCGAGCTTGATTGTTGCAGGAACATATCAGCATTGCAACACTATAAAGAGTGAATTTTGCAAAAACGCATCCACCTGGCAAAACTATGGTATTGTCTGTGTCACGTAAGTGTTCCGTATTTTGACAGTTCACTTCTGATATTGTGTCTGTACACAGGTTTGCGGAGACCGTGCTTTTCCAGGAAGCCAGGCAGGTTTAAAGCTCCAAACAATGGAACTGTCTTGACACATTTCTCAGAAGAGTAATGTCAAAATACGGACAAGTTACACGAAACAGACTTTAGGTGATTTTTGTAAGATCATATCCGTATGAAAAGACTATAGATGGTGATAGCTACAGGAACAGGTTATCTGGCAACACTGTAGTGGGTGGTTGTTACAGGGGCGGGAGGAGGGCTGAATGGCGGGGGTGCTGGCTGCTACAGTGCTGCTGCGAGCGGCCGTCCTTCTGGTTGCCGAACTTGCTCAGCTTCGAGCGGGTAAGTCTACTTGTTAAATACAGTACTTTTTAATGCCGTCTTGTCAAAAATAATAATAAAAAAAAACCGTATTTTATCGTGCCTTCAGACGTTAGGTTTTGGGCATTGTGAAAGCTATGCATTACGTTTAATGGCATTAGATACTAAAATATTCCTTAATTATTTTATTTATTCCAAAAAGTGGTAAACTTGCAGATATTGTTATAATTATAACCACTTATTCCTAAAATTAACACTTTTTATCACTAAGCTTTGAAAAATGACATTTATCTCGTGGCATTTTATTTCAGTGCTAATTAACTTAGGTATCGTTGCTGGAGTAAATTTCTACATGAGGTACACCACAAAAACATTAAAACTGTGTTTTCGATATCACATTACTCAAAACGTATGGACTACATTTCTTTGTGTCATGTAAAGTAAATTATAAGTAGTCTGTACAATTACGTGTTAATATATATAAATGATCAACAATTTTCATAGCCAAAGCCAAAGCCAAAAAGATGTTTCCGCATAAAAGGCAAAAGGCCGCGCTGCAAGTGCTTGCGTGTGTATGGGGGCTGGGGGCGGGGATATGAAAATGCTTAAAAAAAAAAAAAAAAAAAAAAAATTAAATAAATAAAATAATAATAATTCTTTCAGTATTACATTAGTATCGGCACCTTGTTATTTTTGATATTAAGAAACTCAGTTTGGTCGCTTTTGGCACTTAGCTCTTTCAGCATTTCCACTCTTCAATTATTACAGTGAAATAACAACGAAATTATGTTATGCATCTATACTTACGTGTCTTTAACAAATAGTTTTACTTTGTATGTTGAAAAGTAAAATGTAACAACGGAAATTATATTACGAACGTGGCAATTCTGATGTCTCTCATCATCATTAAATTGTGTGTTATAACGTTGGTATTGGGGAGGGGGGAATTGTAGCCTACGTCGGGCGTCTTCAGTGGAAAGGTTCTCGTTATTTAACACGGCAGTTAGGACTCTCTTATTATATCCTCCCTGGTGTATATTAACAAGTAGCAGATTTTAACGGAGGCGACACAACTTATCTCCTATCAGAATTGTCGATATGTACCTCGCGTGCATAAAGATCTCCGTGTTTGACGCGCGGTAACAGCGGAGTGATAATAGCCAGAGCACCACTCTCGACGATAGGCACATGGACTCTATTCCCAACGCGCTAAACTGGCGTGGAGTGTTTTCATAGAACTCTTTTTTCCTGTGGGACTGTAAGCGGTGACCCTAAAATTTTATTTTTGCATATTATGAAGTAAAGATCAATGCACGCGCCTTATTTTGCAATTTACGGATACAGGTCGTATTTTCAGGGTTACAGCAGTCTAAAAAAAGCCGTATTTAGCCATTTTCAGAGGCCCCAAAATCATGTTACTAACAAGCAAAATGAATTTCCAAAAAGTGGCATACGTGGTTTCAAATAGGTATTCTTTTCATATATAACAGCAATAAGACTATGTTCAGCGGTTTCGCGTAAAAAAGGAATTCGCGTGACACTCCACAACACTGTCCAACGGCTAAGGACACAGTCCTCTTAAAGCTTGAAAACTGATTGGGACAATAAATAATTTAGGTCAACTTTATTTTGCGGATACTCTCTACAGTGACTTAATTACTTACAGTACATTTAGGAGTACACAAAGGTTAGTTTTAATTAAGAAAAATGTATTTAAAATTCGAACTTGGCCACACAAATAACCAAGAAAGTTATTTGGCTTTTCCCATGTGTGATGGCGGGGTAACATACCACCACAGCCAGCCTATACTTGGCATAAGAAGCGACTAATCGGAGTACGGTCGGGGACCTGAAATTGTACGGACCTTCATCAAATGTTTCTTCTTTCACCTTCTATTTTTTAACCAGCCTTTTTTTTTAATCTCATCAGGAAGTATCATCGTGTCTTCCTTCTCTCTTTCATTGGCTGAGGCCAGGTAGGTCTTCTTCTTCCTAATGAGGGCCTTTCCTAGCTTACGAGTGCTGCATACGAATTAAGCGACACAACGGGTTGTCTTTGTTAGTGATGGTTTAGCGAAACCTTCTCACTGGGCCAGCAGGCAAATCTAGGTGCGAAGCCCATATTCAAGTACATGTACACCCACACAGCACCACCCTCGTGCCGTCCTAACAGGAGCAGTTGTCATGGCCGTTGCCCATGCACCTAAACCCACTGGGATGACGTGTCAATGCTGTATAGAGGAAACTGGTGTAATCAACCACAAGTCCCCTAAAATGGCACCATAGGTGTTTTATATAGTGGGGAGCTTGGAATGTATTCCCAAGTAGGGGGATAAAGCTGGCCTCGCTCAGAATGTACGATTTGTTCCTGGTTTGCCCCAGTGTACACTTCGTCATGCTTCTGCTGGCTTCTTTTTTACTCCCCTCTGAATGGGAGGTTGAGTCAGACAGTTCCCATTTGTGGTTGGGGGGGGGGGCATTCCACCCTGACTTCCATAAGCACTCCACTGGGTGCTCCCTCACAGCCCAAACTAAAGACAGTAGAGCGATAATGGAACCGACTCGGAAAGAGGTTTGGATGTTAGTTGTGGAAAGAAGTTGCTAACTCCACTTTTTCTTGTAGTGAAAGACTGCGGAGGAAACACTTTCGAGAAAGGGTCGCACTTTGAGTTCCAAAAAAGTCATAAATGGTGCTTATTGTGATGCAGTTAAGAACTGCAACAAATACAGAACAGAAAACTAAAACCAACTCACTTACCGAACTAGAAAAAAAAAACTGTGAATAACGATGTTGTTGGCTGAAAAATCAGCTATGTTTAATCCGCACTCGCCAGAATATCCACAGCTATAACCGCCTAAAATATGATATTTATTTACTGTCTTGTAAAAATCAGCGAACATGGTCAAAACCATTCAAATAAAAACTGCCAAACAGTTTTTATAATGGCGCAAAATGACATGGCTAGTGCAGACTTCAATTCAATGTCATATTTTATTTTTCGTTAAAGTGGGACAATCTGTTGTTTATACTCCTCGCTGCTTATTAAACCCCACACACCGTGTTGCAGCATGCATTCCAATACGGTGTAGCACACAGACCGTAATTCCTGGTTGTATACGTGGTAGGCAACAGCGCTTCTATGATAACACGAGAGGGTGGTCTTAAGACAGATGTTAGACAATTTTATTGTATTTTCAATATTTGAACCGTAACATTTATTCAAAATATGTTATCAAAATTTTCTCTTCGGCATAGAATTGGATATATTCTCGGTAAACTCCTTGATATAAATATTAACGAAATCTTTCAATAATTTGCTATGCAGAATCATTGCAAGAGAATTATTGATTAACTTTCCAGAATTATCTTGCAATGATTCTGCACCATAAATTAATGCAAGAGTCCATTATTAGCCTATTTATGTCAAGTAGTTTACCATGAAAATAGCCTATGCTTTGTCGAAGAGCAAATTTTGATAGTAAAATTAGGATAAATGTTATGGCTCAAAAACTGAAAATACAATAAAATTGTCTAACACTCCTCCTTAAAGTCAACATCTTACTGCCTAAACAGGTACACGCTTCCATAGATGCTGCATGGAGGAGGTGCAGAAGACAGGCAGGCAGATATGGAGGGGATTGTTGGTGAAGGTTGAGGTGCGGTAGGGGGATCACACAGAAGATGCGTGGTCCGCCTCTGTGCCAGAGGTCGAGGTGTAGCCTCTCCAGCGGACTGATTCACAGAAACGCACAGCGACTAATTGCCTGCCCGCCCACGGTCAGCGGCCCGCCCTTAATTGTCCACTTTCCTGATGCATGGCCTTTGAGCAGACTACATTCATCGCTCGCGATGACTAATTGTATTTAACGTGAGTACGCTTGTTACACGGGCAAGCTGATTGGACGGGAATCATGCGAAAGGGGATCAGCCCACAACTTCACTGTAACCGTGATTTATCAGTGCATAGTTTCATAGCTTGGGAAAGTCCGTTCCGGGCTCTTACTCCAACTGCCATAATATTAGGTTTCTTTTAAAGGTGTGTGCTTCTATTTATAGCTGATGTGTTTATTTAAAAATAAATATTTTGTTGTTCGGTTCCCTTTTCAAGAACTACAATCAGCTATTGTGGGAAGTAAAGTAACTTTCAACAGCTTATCAAAAATTCGTACTAAAATCTTATTTCAGTTTGTATTATACCCAAGACTGAATACTTACAAACACGCACGCACGTACGTGTGCATTCCTGTACCATTCATCCGATCGCGAAGAAGCTTTGGTGAGTTGAGCGTGTGCTCGCGAAGGTTTCTGGGGAAAAAAAATCTACATGTAGGGAATGGAACGGAGGCAAAATGGGACAGGGTGTCGACTGGGCTATCCAAAAAAAATAGTAAAAATTTTTTATTATTAAAATTGTTTGTAAAACCGTCATTACTGAACCTTAAAATAATTTTGATCCATTTAGAATTATATATATATATATATATATATATATATATATATATATATATATATATATATATATATATATCAGAATTATTTTTAAGAAGATAATAACATATTTTTACTGTAACATTCTACTTTTAATATTATTATCAGTACCGGTATTAATATTATTACCAAATACTAAAAGGTATTATCAGAAACTTTTATTGCCAATTTTTAAAAATATTTTTTTCAGAAATGTAGTATTAAAAATACACTGAAATAGAAATACACATTTTTACGAACTACGTAAGATAATTTGGAGTACGACTTAGACTGGATTTTGCACGACTCAAAGTAGTATAATTTGAAAACCACGTGAAGGAAGTCGCGAAATAACTCATGAATAGTGTTACGAGCAAAGTACCTTGCCGTGAATGTAAAGCCAAAATACCCCTCTCTCCTCTCATCATCCTCAAGCGAAGTTCTTATCAGTCCCCGAGTGGGAACAACTGGAGATGCTGATCTAAAACTATAGGTTTCTCGAAGCTAATTTGTAACAAGAAGTTACCAGCATAACTGTTAAGCCTACTTTTCTCAAAGTGGGTGCAAATTAACCATGAAAGTTAAAACCGTGTGTGTTATCTGGGAATATTGATTTAGAAGTATCATACGTGAAATATGCTAAAGATATGTCAGCTTACTAAGTAATATACGAGTACCCAGTTTAATGAAATTGAGGAAACAATTTTCTGAGATGTCTTTCTATCATAAAGATAAAAAATAGCCGCCGTTTACAAAATATTACAAAAGGATGAACGAGGTAGGCAGAAATCAAAGGAACTACGTATAATGTAGTATGTGTACCAGATTTGATGAAATTCCTGAAAATATTTCATCAGATAAGTCATACTACGCTAAAAATATTAAAAAGACCCCCATTTGGAAATTATTAACACAGGATGAGAGAAATACACATAAGTCAAGCCATCTTAGTATATTTTATGTGTGTACCAAGTTTGATGAAATTCTAATGTACGGTTACTTAGATATATAGTAGCTTCATTTAAACTTTTTTAAAATGGCCACCGTTTTAAAAATATGAACAGGGCGTAAACGAAATATATAAAAGTCAAGTCAGATTATAAAATACCTTATGTGTACAAAGTTTGATGAAATCCTGAGCTAAGTATTTACGGATGGTGGAAAAAGTAGTGGTCCATGTCGAACGAAATTTGTACACACCGAAGATGATTAGTGTCATCACATTTAGAAACACATTTCACGTCACTGAGAGTACTGCTTTGTGAGATAAAAAAAATTTCTTTCACAAATGCTGTGTTTGGTTCTTAAATAATGATGGTGCTCTATGTCACTAAGCAGTGAAAGTATTTGAACAATACATTCCCCAATAAATTGATTGGACGAGGCGGATCAATATCGTGGGCACCAAGATCACCAGATTTGAATCCGATTGAATTTTTAGTGTTATTTATTATTTATACATTTGTTATTTATTGCTACAAAGAAAGCTCGTATTCAAGTGAGTGTCACACTATAAGGGAACTGAGAGAGAAACTGTTCGCAGCTGAACGGTCAATAAAAGAAAATAATCATACATTCCAGTCTCTACGAAGTAATTTTTTACGAAGGTGCATGTTATGTGTGCAGAGCGGAGGCAGACATTTTGAACATATGTTGTAAATATTGTAATAAATGACTGTGACCAATATTTTTTCACTTATTGTTCTTTCTTCATTTCTTAATATTCGCAATGAAGTGAAACAGGGCAATTGTAAAATGACCTTATTCATTCTGTCAGCTGTCTGAAGTTTTGGTGTCTTTTCCTGACATTTACCCTCACCATATCCTGCGCTTAGCGTGTGACACCTCAAAAATCACTACTTTTCTAGTCGAGAAACATTACAAGGGATTGGTCCGAAGAAAAGGAAAGTAATGTAATGGAGGGATTTGTGCAGCTCTTAACAGCGATGTCTTGTAAGCTGATGAAGGTGCTGGCTCCCGTAGCGTAGTCGGTAAAGCGTCGGTCTGCGGTGCGAGAGGTCCCCGGTTCGCACCTGGGCCCGGGCTTGTTTGTTGTGTTATCCTACACTTCATGTCACCCTCGCCGGCTCTTGACACACCGTTGATAAAGGGCCGTAATACCCTCACATTCACCCCTCATTAAGGTGACTAATGTGAACATGAAGCGGTATAGTAACGGAAAACAGGGGTACACGAAGTGTACCCTCCCCTTCCGAACAATCTTCATGTATTAGCCACAATTCCCGCATGCAGAAAATCTGCTTGTGAGGCTGTTCAGAAATTACACCCAGTTCGCTGTGATGGGAGGTGAACGCTGTGAATATGAAGCAGCAACTACGTAAGGGTGTGTGGTGATGTAATTCGTTTATCTTAACTGTCCATTTCGATAGTATCAATTTTGTTTAATGAAACAACTACTATCACATTTATTAATAACATTTAATTTTATTCTCACAAATTTAACTCATTACATTTCAAATACATCTTAACAATTCCGACATTGTGTAATATTTTTATTTAAATAAAGTTATATTTAATTATTTACTCACATACTAATTTCAACCTTATAGCTGTTTTCCATTGCGTGAATCTTCTGCTTTAGGTTATGTTTTGACATTTACTGCATCGACGTTTGTTAATTTGAAATACTGGTTTTTGTTAGTTCATTGGCCATACTAAAGGGGAGTTTTTTTCCTCCTGTGGGTGATCATGTTTGTGACCGACTGATATTTTTACCTCGTGCAAACTAGAGGCATCTTTCAGAACCAAACACAACTTTTGTGTAAGTGAATTTTTTTCCCCACAAAGCGAATCTCAGTGACGTGAAATGTGTTTTTAAATGTGACGACACCAGTAATCTTTGGTGAATACAGTACAAATTTCGTTCCACATGAACCATCACTTTTTCCGCCATCAATAAAATGCTTAGCTTAGAATAGAGTACATCCAGTTTTTCTTAACAAATTCGTAACTTTCAATCGGTTTCGAGTCGGATTATACAAATTGGTTTTATTTTGTAGGTTTTGGGCCCATCTGTCACCCGCCTCTTTATTGACGTCTACTCCCGGATCAACCTGTATATTTGTACATATGTGTGTGTGTATATATATATATATATATTTTTTTTTGTTTGTGCCTTAAAAAGCGTTCAGTTGGCAGCTAACGACATGTTAGCGCGCAGATACACAGTTACGACTGAACGTCTCGTAGTCAACGAGATCTTTACAGATCAAACCTGTAATTATTACAGAATAAAAAAATCGGAAATATAAACGTACATAGGCTAAATTAAAAGCTATTTACGTGGCAAAATATTTTGTAAAAAATTAGCACATTTATAAAAGCACGTTTTTTTAAAATTCTGTTTAAAATAAACGAACATATTTACATAAATTTTAAAGTGATATAATTATTCATGCAATAATCAAAAGTTACAATAAACCAAATGTTACTCAACAGGTCAACATAATAATTTATTTCAATGCAGGTTGATTCAATATTATTTTTGAAATATTTTACACTGTTCACATAAATTTTAGTTCATAATTTTTATATAAAATTTTAATTTAATAAGGCCGCCCAGAAGTAATGTTTCTCTGAAAATGGATATATGTTACTGAAGTGATATGAAACATTTGGACTGAATTCTAACGATGTGTTGAAATTACTTTTGAAAATATTGTATTATTAAATTATCATAATACATATTTTTTAATTTTTACAAATAATGTGGCAAAATGTTGTTTTTCGAATGATTTCATAAACGGTAAATTTAACAGGTTGCTTTTTGCTTTACATCACGAAACCATGAAATATCCCCAAAATCTGAAAAACTTTTTAGACCACAGTCTTCAGGAATCACCACAGCATTCTCTTGGCATTATTTTGGGAAACAATGAAAAACCGAAGTCAAAATGATTGTACCATGAATGGGACCTATGTCCTCCCGGATATGAGTGCAGCTCGCTCTGTCCGTATCTAATCAGAAGTCACATTTCAGACAAGGGATGAATAATTGTATGAACATACCACACACATTACATATACTATTCCCGAGTTCTGTGCTGAACGTAGCTGGAACTCGTTTGTTAACTACTGTTGTTTGGGAACTAAATGCTCAATTCTTCGGTCATATCTGTAGAAAAGTTATTATATGTGAACCCTGTACAGTTATGTCCAGAAAAGTTTTTATACGATATATTAAAAAATTCTTGTTACAGCGCTCTAGGATCTGTAATACTCGTTCGATGGGACAGTTGCTGCATGTAAAGGGGTCGGGAACGAACAATTATGTCGCTAGTAGTCGTTATCTAAACACCACAAAACTAAAATGACACCAATAATGTAAGCTAATCAAGACAAAATATGCACCTTAATATCATTTCCGGTATGTTATCAAGCGACATTACACACCTCAAAGCGCTTGTTACGTTATGTATGGCGGGTTGCCTACCATTAGACTCGCCTCTCTACAACCTAAGTAATTGTTTCTGACTCACCGTTCACACGCAAACGTAGTTCTGTCAGTCCCAGAGCGTTGTAAACTATTTATGAAACATTTGTCTTTTTTTTTACCAACACTTCCTAAAATTTAAGTATAGCTGAAACATTGGTTTCGCCAACGTTTAAGCACATTATAAATGTCCTAAGCATCACCTACACAAAATCATTTTATATGTGTATTTATTATCGTTATTATTCATGGACAAGTCAATGTAAAATAAAAAACAACTAACGAAGTATGAAGTGTATGTATGTGTATGTTTATATAAACACACAATATCAGCGGGACCCTATGTACACCATATTAATAAGTATGGTTTATAATAATTACGAGTGCAAGATGAACGATCTGAATTCACATATATATATGGAACTGAATAGCAATGACCCGTTTCAAAAGGTAACCAACTAAAAAAAGTCCTTGTTTTGAGTTAAATGCATAAGAAACTTTTGTGTTTCGTTGACAAATGTGGTAATTGACACATTTTGTTGATATTTTTGGAGCGAAATTGTAGAGGTAGAAATTAAATTATAAATTAAAAAGTTTATAGTCTAACATGGTGAAATTACCACAATAAAAATAAAATTTTATCTGTTTACTGGTGAACAGAATAAAGTGTTACATTATTAAGACAAGTGAATTTGCGTGTTGTTTCTCTTTCCAACTGCACTGGGTGCACATCTGCCTATGTATTGATGTGTACCTAACTAAAAAAATGCCATACTTTAAAATGTTTTCCTTTTGAACAGGGCAATCGATATTAAAAGGCGGTGGAAACATACGAGTTGGATGGCAGTAAACAGCAACCAGGGTTTGAAAAGTGCTCATATTATCGCAAACGGACTGTACCAATGTTTGTTAACCCG
Organism: Medauroidea extradentata; assembly: GCA_003012365.1. NCBI lineage: Eukaryota > Metazoa > Arthropoda > Insecta > Phasmatodea > Phasmatidae > Medauroidea > Medauroidea extradentata. Next base: position 11,127 of record PNEQ01071483.1, read on the forward strand.
CAGTTGCATATTTTCCAGATATCTGAACTCGGCAAGATTCTCAGTCTCTTTCTCCTGCACTTGAACCCAATAGTTAGAACAGAAGGCAACTCAGGAACTCTTCCAATTGTTGTTCAGTGCCATGACCTGGGAGCTAACCCAAGCTGTACAAGTTCACAAACAATTTAAGTTTCTTGGTCCTTAAAGCCAGCCAATGATTGTGCTAGTATCTATTGAACTTTCTCAGAGTGCGGTTTTTCGTAATTAATTATGCTCCTGTGTCTGCTAACCTAGTGGTATTTAAAATTCTGCCAGGACGACTCCAACCCTTTTGGCAGGGCCGGACTGAATGCCAATCAGATCTGCCCGTACTTATTTTTCATGCCATTACTGGGGTGAATACCGGCTATTACGATGACAATTGAAGTTCTTCACATTGCAATTCTTGCTTTGGCCATCAAAGCCTGATCTTTAAGGCGTCGACCACCCTCTCCTCCAGTCTTTTCTGCCACGATTTCCCACGGACTTCAGTTCCACTGGTAGGATGATATCACTGTGGTACACACCATGCATAGGTACCACTCGGGAGTTCCCAACTTTAGTTCATCTCCTGAAGTGACTATACATTTGTGGAACGAGAAGGTGGTGGGTTCCCTTGAATTACGAGAGGCGACATGAAAGGGGGCATTAGTCCTTCCGTTACTCGCAGCTCTCCATACTCTCCACCACTAGGCCCTGCGATGGGTATACGAAGCTTAATCGATGAGCAGATCTCTCTCGCATTGTTAGACGCACTTCCGGCCGTGGAAAGGAAACCTGCTTTTTGGTACGTCAACAATTATCCTACCAGATTTTTTGTGCAGGCCATCAGTAGTCGGTGAAGCTCTAGGCGTCCTATAGGTCCGTCACTCTTCAGCGCTACCGCAGTCCCTCTTTTACATCCATCCTTACCAACTTGCGTCTTTGTCCCATTTACAACACCGCATTGAAAAACTACTCTACTCTGTCCTCTCGCTATGCACAAAAACAAAAATAATAATGGCATAGTGATTATTTTATTTATCTGTAATGTAGTTACTTGAAAATTACAGTTAACAAAAACTTTTTTTGTATTAAATACACATACAAGTGCAGCAATAAAAATTGTTACTGGTCGCCATAGTGGCACTTATAAAATCAGTGATGGGAAATTATTGACATTTTCTCCTCACTAAAAGTGCGCCCTTAGCAAAGTTGTGCCCTAGGCTCGGGCATAGTGTTACGTCCGGACCTGCTTCCAGGATCAAGTCCACACTTCCCAATTAAAATGAATCCTAACAAGCCAGACAGCCTGGTCACCCGACCAACATCCACCCACAGCACATTACACCCTCTGCAGCCCAGTCTCCAACGGCCCTCAGCCGCGTGGACATCCTTGACTGATATAAAGAGATACGCCCATTCCTATCGTAGTGGGTGGAAGTGGCTGTCAGCTCACGTATAGAACCTCCAGATCAATAGGAGCACAACTTAGTAAGTGGCCATTTTGAGCGAGGTCTATATTTCTGTTTATTTTTCAATTATCCATCTGAGGGTTATTTATACCAACACATATTTAGGTCAGCTATATTTTTGTGTTTATTTTTTATCACTGATTGTAATGTTTTATTCTTCTATCACTATCATAGTATGACTATTACAATATCAGATTATTGGCAAAAGAAGTAGTGAACGTATGTTTCAACAAAAAATTTTATAATGCTCACAGTAAAAAATTTTTAACGTCGAATTTTTTTAACCATAAACTTTACTTCCATTGACAATGAGTCAGAACTATATTTCCAGAGTTGTGCCACTATAGGCCTTTTCCGTAAGTGCGATTTAAACAACACTATGGAACTTCATCAGTTCAGCTGTTTCATAATTTGTAATTTTAAATCAACGGTGGTTTACTGACATGTTTTGCTCTCTGCGCAGCGAGCGATAGATGTCAGTAAACAACCATTGAGTTAACAATACAAATGATAAACCTCGCAGCTGTTTTACGGACAACCTCTTTCAAAATTTATTTTTTTTAATGTTTTAAGTATTTTCATCGGAAAAATTAAAAAAAAAAAAAAAAGGAGCCATTGATTAAATTTAACACAAAGTAGAAACTATGTGTCATGCCATGAATGAAACAAGGGCAGTCATAGAACATCATTTTCTTGCAAATATTTTGCTAAATTGGAGCTATCTTAAAGTACATTTGTAGAGCGTATTTTTGGACATTTTGTTACGCTGAAAGGAGTCACATGACAAAATATTTGCTGACGATGTTTGCAAAATCTGTTATCTAAAGCCTAGTTTACACCAACGATAACGTTTGATAATAGCACACGTTTTCAACAAAGTTATTAACAGTGTTGAAAAAATGCTTGAAAATTGTTTACATCATATTATCAACATTGTTGCCAACATTCTGTTATTAAGTTGGTTAATATTTAAAAAAAATGTTAATAATAACATTTGTTAACGTTTTGTTGAAAACAATTACTAGCAACAATAGTTAGGAAACATGTTAATAACTGTCACCAACGCTGTTGATAACATTATTTTTCCGACCCATTCTAGGGCGGTCTAGATCAAAGGATGTTGGTAACAAATGTTGTAGGCATTTGTCATCAATATTATTATTAACATCCGTTCATCATTCTTAGAACTTTGTTAGTAACATTCGTGATTCAGTAATATAAACAGCACATTTGCTATCGACATTGCTATAAAATAGTGTACTATTGCTTAAAATTTGTTGATAACATTTTTGTAACTAACATTTTGTAATTAACATTGTTACTGTTACTTTTTCGGTGTAAACTGGCATTAAGATTATTGTCTCTTTGTGTCTGTATATTGACTTCCAAAAAACCTGTAGCACGGTTTAGTTGTTTACAGACGAATCACAGATGTCTGGTCGTAGTTCACAAGAATTGCCATTGGTTATGTCAAATAGTGACTCGCCAGTAACGAAATGAAAGCGTCGGAAATGAATAAATTACATTGAAGCCTAGCAAACAGTCAACTTTTCCCGCGATAAATCACCTTCTCTAATCATATGTCTTCGGTTATAATTTTTGTAGGCCTTATCATATTCGTTCAATTTCATAAAGAAAACGTAGCATATCAATAAAATCCACATATTTCTTCAAGTGAATGTAAAAATGGCAATCATGTAAACTATTTGAAGAGTGAACTATCAGGGCTCGTCCACCGCGCTGCTTTTTGGCTCGCAAGGACACACTCGTTTAGAAACTCGTCTAGAAGTGTAGTAACGGCTTCCTGGCGTAATTGTGATGAAATGTGCTGTAATTACCAGTGCCGCCGTAAAGCGCGCCGTCTTCGCCTGAGTGGCGCGTGGATGTCAGTCATTACTGCTCGTGTCCACTCGGCCAATTCCAACACTCGCACGCTCTTGTAATGATGGACCGAGCAGTGAGGCGTTGTCGACAGTACATTAAGCCCTACTTATCTTACTATAGGTGATTTGGGATAAAATGAGCTTTTTTGAAACTCTTAGACAATTGATTTTCTTGTAAATAGTTTCCTGTCACATTTTAATATACATAAAGCAACCTAAGTAACAACAAAAGCATGTAGATTGTAAAGAACTCTAAAGTTAACATCTTAAGTCACAGCAAATAACATTTTTAAAATAATTTTTCTGGACACGATGGTAGTCAAAAGCGCTCACTTTATCGCGAAACATATATACAGTGTATATCAAAAAGAATCATCCGAATCTAAAAATTCATACTATTCTGCAACTTGAGATATGTGCGTGAACAACGTACTGTTGGAATGAGGAAACGTTCGAGTTTTACATGGTTCCCGCTAGGTAGCAGCAGTGTGCTTAAGTGAACGCCCACTTCAGTTCTAGTAAACATGGCGTCTGGACAAGAGAAAGCATTTTGTGTTCTACATTTTGCGCAGCGCGGGTCGGTAATAACAGTTTAGCGTGACTTTCGTACTAGGTATGGTGTTGCTCCTCCTACAGCACAGAGCATTAGGCGATGGCATGGACAATTCCGAGCAACAGGTTGCCTGTGTAAAGGCAAATCGCCGGGCCGTCCCCGAGTGCCCGACGCAGACGTGGAGCGCATCCGCCATTGTTTCTCACGCAGTCCGAAGAAATTCGCTCGCCGTGCAGCTCGACAACTCAACATGCCCTCGATGACAGTCTGGCGTGTGTTACGTCGACGTTTACACATGAAACCTTACAAAATTCAGCTGCTGCAAGCTCTTCGTGGAGGTAACAAAGAACGTGTGGAGTTTTGTAAGTTCGTTCTTGACAAGATGGAGGACGATGACAGTTTTGTTCCACGCATAGTGTTTAGTGACGACGCAACATTCCACTTAAATGGAAAGGTCAACCGCCATAGCGCGCGAATATGAGGTACAGAACAACCACATGAAGCTGTGCAACACAAGAGGGACTCTCCAAAATTTAATGTGTTTTGTGCAGTTTCACGAGTAAAGGTGTATGATCCATTTTTTTTTTTTTTGCTGAGAACACAGTTACAAGAATAACGTATCTGGACATGCTTGAGAACTTTCTTTTCCCACAGTTGGAGACTGATTCGAATGACTTCATTTACCAAGAGGATGGAGCACCGCCACACTGGCATCTGGAAGTGCGGGAATGTTTAAATCAAAGGCCTCTTGGACGATGTATCGGTCGCACTGGACCAAATGATGCAGCCTTACATGTTTGGCCTCCTAGTGCACCGGACCTGACTGTATTGTGGGGGGTTATTAAAGACTCTGTTAATGTGCCTCAGTTTCCTACGACAATGAATGAACTGAGACATCGCATGACAGCAGCTGTTGAAGCAGTAACTCAAGACATGCTCTGTGTAGTGTGGGACCAATTTGAATACCGCCTTGACATATGCCGTGTATCTCAAGGGGAGCGTATGGAACATCTGCGAAAAAAACTTTGTGTGTTTCTTTTTCAGCAAAATTAACAATTACTTGTATTTGTTTATTAGTTTCTGAAATACAGATGTGCCAAATCGGATGATTATTATTTATGCACCCTGTACTTTACTCCCTTCATAACTTCCTAACCATCTACCCTTAACTACTTATGATGACTCAAGTATTGCGAGCGCGCACCCAACACGTGAGATTCAGCCGAGTAATACGACCTGTGTCTTAAGGGCGCCGTCTACCCGCGCGTGAGAGGCTCAAAAGCGACGGAGCAGTAAGGTCGACCTTGAAGCGTGCATCATATGCCGCGTCGCCTCAACGAGCCAAGCGCTGAACTAGCGTGCAAGCTTCCCGCTGAACCGTTTTTACTATGGGACTTTCAGCGACAACACTATCATTTTATCTTACGCGACGAAAGGGGAAAGAGTCGCTCTACAGGTCTATAATATTCAGATTATCGTGAAAATGATTACTCTTACATAAAAATCAGCGTCAAAAGTCTCGACTCGGTCACTTTCAGACTCAAAAAAATACTTGTTAGGAACGATAACAGTTAATGGCAAAATTATATACCAGTACTAAGATCCTTAAACGCCTTTCGTAGCCTAACCGCGTGACAACATGTTGAATGGTTTTCGAATGAAATCAGGATTGTTGAAGGTGTGCGCGCCTCTTCACGATTCTAGTAGACGGCGCCCTTAACTTCCCGTTGACCACACGGTACCTCTGACTCCTGGCAATATTCATAGTTACGTATCAAAGTAAGTATTTATTTTTACCTGATTATAAAATTGTGATTTAAAAATAATATTAAATAATCAAGTAAAAAGAAAAAGCTACTTTGAAAAGTCAATTAGACAGCTTTAACTTTTCTGACAGTACAGTTCTTGCGGTTAATGGTATTGTTTGTAGTAATTAAAAACAAGTATAATAATAACTTTAGAATTTACCTGCTTTATGTAAGTCAACTTACTCATTTGTGCAATCTAGTTCAGACGCATACAACATAAAAAAAGAGTCGCTAAATTGTTGGGATTTAATCAGACGAACGTACGTTTCTGTGTGATTCTTACAGTATGTTTCTGTTTCTATCTATCGACTTTTTGATGGTGTAACGTTACGCAGATCAGCTATTAATTGTTCTGTTGTATTAAACATACCTCTGTGCGCGGCTGTGAAGACCAGTGGTTTCTGGAGAAAGAAAACATTGTTGCTATCATTTATTTGTAAATGTTCGTTGTTTTAAAATGTAATAATAATATAGAGTAGGGAGCGTACCCGAGGACAGGGTCTCACCCCGGGATGAAGACTTTCAGCCTGTAGCCAGTAGGCCCTGTGATGTTCTCTCAGAGATGACATGAAATGAGACCCCACAATGGACTAGTGGTGGAATACTAGGGGTGGTGTACGGGTGTACCCCGAGAGAGCCCACCGGCTAACGGCAACGTCCGCCACGTTTCCCACACGCGAAAAATCCGGAACCACCCACCCCACCGAGAATTGAGTATGGATCGCCTTAGTGAGAGAGGAGTAATCTGACCACTCGCCCCCTCCCTGTTTTACGTTGTGATATGAAGCGATGGTAAGAAAGCATATCATTGGTTAAAAATTAGTTTAAATACCTAATTTAAGAATTTATGTAACCTTTAAATTTTAATTAGTTTATGATTCAAAATTTAATAAACGTAGGTACCTTGGACAAGTACTGAAATTATTTTTTCTTCCCATCAGAATGACATTAAAACAATAATAATAATAAGAAAACTCACCCACTACTAACAGCCTAGCTCATCTTGTAAGGGATATATCCGCTCTTGATATCGGAGCTCATACAAAATATAAAAACCGACATTTATTAAATTCAGGTTTTTTTAAACATCCTGCAGTACTGCGGTGAGTTTCCGAACGTACTATACATTGTAAATCGGAAAGTTGTATGTTATTTACCCATATTTCAATGTGAATTTTTAATCAAAAAAGCAAGAAGTTAAAGCCCAGCCACAAACAAACGAAACGTGGCAATATAAAGATATGTGCTTCAGGAAACTGCGATGACTTTAAGAATTACTCAAGCTGGAAAATAAGTTTGAGTTAAATAGTTCAAGGTATTATTTACCTTAATACGATTACTGTCATCTCATGAAACCATACAATAATCTTAGAACCGAGGCCGCGGTTAGTGCAGCAGCTAAGGAATTCGCCTCCCACCAAGGCGATCCTAAAATGCTCGTGTGTTAGAAACTCCCCGGACATAACAGTTGGCCAGCGTGTTTTCTCGAGGCACTCCCGTTTCCCCCGCCATTCTCATTCCGCCACACTTCTTCATCGTAGAGCTTCATTTCATGATTTTACATGCTAAATTTTACTATCGACTATACCCGCCGTACGGTAACTTGATACCTTCTGGAAGCCCTGCTTCTAGCTTGGATCTGTTTTCACGCCAACTACGTATCCTTCCGCCAAACTTCAACATTAACATTGCCAGGCTGACGGCTGCACTGCAAGCCGACATACATTGTTCATCCGCCGCCACTAACTACGTCACCTCTATGATATTGTAATATATGCTAAATGTAAACATACATTTTATTTCATATCCTGAAAATGAGCACATTATGTATCCTACATATTCCGTTTAACAATTTTTTTTTAAATATTTTAGCTGCTGTTCATAATAAATTGTAACAAATTTGCTGTCCTGGGCGCAGCCAGGTTCGTTTGGGATCTCCCTAAAAGCATAATTTTCTGCTCTAGTGTATAATTAATAATGTCTCTCTCAAATCAGTCCTCCAACCACATAAGTTTTTATCTGGAAATGTCTCACAATACACTGCTACAGTTCAACCTGTTCATCCACTCTCTCACTTACTCACACCACTCAAAGAGTCACCGTCGTCCACACCTCCACAGCCTCTCCTTGATCTACCGGTCCCGTCTCGTCCCTCGCTGTCATGTCCGTTGCGAACACTCACCAGCTAAACGCTGCAATCACTCCGTCTGTGCGCGCAGTGGGCCGGTATTTATAGTCGCCCGCGATGACGCCCAGAATTGTCTCAGACCTCACCAATCATGCTGGTTGATGTAAACTGAACATTCTAGATGTTGCGGGAACATTCAGTTACGTCCGAGCTGAATTCTTGTCCCGGATGACTGACAGGTAGCCATCCATTCAGAACGCCTGTGATGTCAGCTTGGCGCGAGTGGCCCACGCTGCCAGGGGCGGGAAGATATGTGAAAGGCGGTGGGACTTAGTCCACTGACTCGAGGCATGACTGGTGATAGCGAAGCAGGGGGAAGGGAAAGAGGAGGGGCGCAATCCGCTATCTCGACACCAGGGCTGTAGGTAGCAGACAGCGGGAGGGGAAGGCGGTGCAGCCCTCTACACGACCCCGCCCAACAGCCCTCGAGAGCGTTGACTGGTTACATTTCTAGTTCTACGATATTAATGCCAACCTAACCATCCTCCAACTATCGTATAACAGACATGTTTAACTCACTTTTAAAATAATTATTACGAACAATATTCATACTCGCATATGCATAACAATAAAAAAATTATCTTATTTATTTATCTTATTGTATACCTTATTCATTTACTTACAAAATAATAATGGAAGTATTCCTAGTATTTTTTTTTCATCAGTTTGTTTCTAAAAGTATCAACTTACCGTACAGCAGGTATACTCTTATCCAGATATAATTGTCCACCATAATACTGCATTATATCATTATTAATATGACTACAACACCAGCCTAATTTTGGCCACTGTAATTTTAAGTGCATCTTCCTTCACATTTAAATGGTAGAAATTGTAGAGTAAGGCGTAGCAAATTATTTTTGCAGAAGAGAGTGTGAAAATATAATTACACCAAAACGTTCACTGAAATCTATACGTAAGTACAAAAAAATATATTCCCAGGTAGCCTATCTGTTTTTGTAGCCATTGTGACTTATAGTTAGCCAGAGTGATGTATTCCTTTTGTATGATATCTTGTGCTGAGTTACACGTACAAAATTTTGGCATCATATTGTCAGGAAAACATTTTTTCTGGATTTGTACTATTTTCCTTTATTTATTTACAAAAACTTTTGTATTTCACATAACGTTGCAATTATTTATGTGAGATAACTACATTTGCAAAAAGTTTTTGTGTCCCATAATGTTTTTTTTCTGCTTTTTTCATCATTTTATTTATCAGTGTGTCTGATATTCAGAGCAATCATAAATTAGTGGAAAGACTTCGTTAGTTACGAGTGTCCTGAAATTTGGTGGTGCTGACTCCTCAATAAAATGTATCGATACCGGATGCATCTTAATGTCATTTTGAACAATGACCAGTAAGTATGCTGGTTTGGGTGGTTCGCGATAGAGTATGAACTTTTGAAGATTATCTTGTCTAGGATAATAATTTTAAAATAGGGTTTATTATACATCAGAAGCTGACTTTTGAATACAGCACAATCTATACGCTTTGGTTGTTACCTAGGCAACTTTGTTTACATTTAAAAGTCGACGGAAAAAAATAAATTATCTTTAAAAATATAGAAACTACTGGGTTTCGAAAATGCTGACTTTATCCCATTATAGTGAGAACAATGATAGTATTGTCGGCCAAGTTTTTACGCCTATAATGACGTATAGTTGCAACTCTTGACTTGCGTACTCTATGGCAGTGGTGTGATATGTTTGTTTGCAGAGGCAGATGTGGAGATGGAGGCAGAGTTAGGGAAAGAAGCAAGGCTGCCATGTAACATCCAGCCTTCTGATCCTAGCGACGAGGCACACCTCGTCATTTGGTTCAAAGAGGGACTCTCGCCTGCTGTATACAGGTACGTCTTGCCCAGGCCCTCCCCGTAACTGAAACAGGGAAAACGAATCCTTTTAAGAATGCGTAGTAGATAAATCAAACGCTGAAAACATCAGTTGATTTCTACGCTTTTTTTCGAAGCCAACATGGAAAAAATTCTCTATGACAATCCTCGATAATGGTATCTGCCAACTTTACGAGTAAATATTTATCCAGAATTATTAATTCGTTACGCGTGATCTCTTGCGCCGTAGTTAATATGCACGAGATTCCGGCGTCAGAGATTGTGCCTCAGAAGTTCGTAACACTGGAAACAGTTTTGTTTTAAACGTTGGCTAGAACAATGGTCTAGGATTGCTATTGTCCAAATTTCGCAAATTGGCTTCAAGAAACTTACAGTTATAGATTAATGATTTTAGCGTTGAATAATGTACCACGCTAGACGCCGTGTCTGAAGTATGGAAACAGGCAGGCGATCATAGCTATACTGGTTCGTGCGTCAACAACCCTATCGCCTTTATGCGCGGGTCACGAAAACGGCGTGCAGTGTTTTGGTCGTTGCGATTTCCTATGGGACTTTAAGCGGTGACCCTAACTTTTTTATTTACGATAATTGCGCAGTAAAGTCAAGCGCGTGCTTCTCTATTTTGGTTGTACGATTCCGGTTGGTATTTTTTACTTGATAGCGGTTTGAAAAAGCAGTTTTTAAACATTTTGGGTGCCCCAAAATCGTGTTCCTAAGTATGATATCCAGCAAACAAAACTATAGAAGCATAGTTTTTATATGTTGTTTTCGTAGATAAAGATATAGAACACACATTAAGGAGTGCTTCTTAAAAAAATATTTCTCCTAACACGTTGCAACATGTTCATGTGCCAGGCGCCAGCTGTACAGGACGCTTAACTGAAGACAGCCGAAGTTTCCCACCTCCATCGGACAACTTACCAACGATAAATAAATGTTACAATGAAATAACGAACTTTAATTATATATCTTTAACAACTATAGGAAATGTGAGATATAAATGTAATACAAGGATTAAAGAGAAAAAAGGCAGTGGGACTAGACGGTATAGGAAATTGCACTATCGTATTTAGTAGGAAAGCGTTGAGTAAATATCTAGAGGTAATATTTAATGGGTCGTTAGAAAGGGCAAGTTACCATAAGGATCGAAATAGGCAGTGGCGGACCCTAGATTCGGTCAGAACGAGGATAAGTGGAGGCCTGGCAGCTACACACCAGTGAGTCTCACATGTTATACCGAGAAGGTAATGGAGAGAGCATTAGAGCAGCATGTAGTTCAGGTTGTGAAGGAGAGGAACAAGTAGCAGGAATACCATCATGGACTTAGGGAGGGATACTCGTGTGAGACGCAGCTAGGGAGCTCGCTTTCCGCAACGGCGTTCCGGGATTGATTCCCGGCGGGGTCGACCAGAATTTTTGCATATGTGGATTGTGCCAGATAATGCCATTAGTCTGCAAGCATTTTCGAGAATCTCCCCATTTGACACATCCCATCATTTAGGCGCTACTCAATAATTGCATCCTATCTTCTCCCGCCAGCGCTAAAAAAACACATGTTAAGCGCTGACTAAAATCTCTCCACGCACCTGGCTGGACTGTTAGAGAACCTGGTGCAGACAGTTGATAAGTTTTGAGAGGCTTTATTACATGGAGGTGAGGTTACATCAGTGTGCCACAGAGAAGCGTGCTGAACCCATTGTTGCTCACTTTAATGGCAAATGGCACATGATTAGAGGTAGGTGGTGAAACAAGATGTTCTGCCGATGACTGTGTTCCCTGCAAACTATAAATAGCAAGATATCATGTTGCAGGGTGAGTTAGGGTAGAGAAGGCAGGTAGAGTGGTTTCTAAAGAACGAAGGACACCGCAAATGCTGGGATGGTGCTGAAGGAGTTAGTACTGCGGTGCAGCCTACACCACAGCAATATGATCATGGGACCGTTTGTGGTACTGGAGGTGGGTGGCAGCGAAGTGTGTGAATAATAAATGGAAAAGAAAGGTGCAGACTGACGAAGGAAACGTTTGGCTTCAGTGGTGTTGACAGAATAACGGTATAAATCGTTTATGGAAAGGAGAAAAGTGGAAAGCCTGGTTAGGATGGCGTAAGGTGTGGGAAGTGAAGGTGGATGATGAATTTATCACCGAGTTGTCGTCTAGGTATATGTTGATATATTATTTCTACCATCTATCATTTACCTTTTAGTGGTTAAGATATCGGCATAACATTTTAAGGTTTGTCGTTAAATAATTTAATTTCGGAAAACGATTATTTAAACTAAGAACAATGTGTCGAAAAATATTAATACGATTGTACATTAAATAGCACACATATTTGTGTATTACGGTACATTTTTTTTTTTTCTGTTTCAGTTAGTGAATTTCCTCGATTATTGATGTAAACTGTAGTTTTCGACAGATTCCCGATGCATTAGTTTCAAATAATAAAATCAGTTAAATAATCCTAGGTAATATATTAATCATGGATTCTTTATTGAGAGTAGGCTAATTTTCTTTTGCCTTAGGTTATTTTGGCCTTTGGAGCATGGAAAGTTATTGGTTGAAAAACCGGCTGGATTTCATTACTGGTCAGCAATAAAATTTTGACTGTTTGTTTTGTTGAAGATGTCGAGTTCGATTGTTAGCTTGAGTAATTTCGTAGTGTCTGTGATAAGACGGCGTGTTGCACTCGTTAATGCTATCGATTTTTCAGCAATGTCAAAGACTGTGTAGAAAAACCAAAAGAATGCAAGCCAAGAAAATAGTTTTTCTTTAGTTTTCGGATAAATGTACTGCTGTTAAAAAAAAGTTTTGGATAACAGCACCTTCCTTCGTTAACAGCGCAATTCAGAAGCTTGTAGTTGGTAGCTTGCTGGTAATGTCCGTGCCATGTCAGATGGGAAATTTTAAAACATATTGTATGGAACTGACAGCGGAAACTGAATATATTCGAAGCTGGCATGTGCTGATTCCCTGATGTGTGTGTTGTGTGCGCAGTTTCGACGCGAGAGGAGGTGGCGCGGAGGAGAAGATTGTCCCTGGACTGCTTGAAGGTCGTGCCTTCTTCCGTCACAGAGACCAGCCCGCCTCGCTGGCCATCTCCGGCCTGCGCCGCTCAGACCAAGGAAACTATACCTGCCGCGTCGACTTCCGCAGGTCTCCCACACGCAAGACTCGCGTCCTTCTCTCTGTCATCGGTGGGTCGCTATGCTCGGCTCGTTACTAGCACGATACGTTACAATTGCACTAGAAACCAATATTGGACAGCTTGTGCAATTCTAGGTGAACACTGACCTCAAATCAACAGATAACAGCACAATATAGTCTGTTCATTTTAAACTGAGCATTCCCCAACACTTTTAATATACAAAACTGTATTTTATCTGGGCCAAATATGTCAAGTTTTTAGATAGGGGGAGTATTTACACTGTTTTTTTTTATTCCAGGGAAGTTTTCAGGTCAAGAATATTAAAGACGATTGCAAAATGGCTGAAATAAAATGGTAACAATGCTCACTTAATAGTGAACTGTCTATTAAATAAAAGATTTACACTACCAACATAATAAAGAGAAGAAAAAAATTTCTCCTCTCGACAAATAACTGTTCTTTTCATGCTACAATCGAAAATAAATGACTAAAATAAAATCAGTAGTACGCACGGTCTATGAAGGTAGAAGTCTTGACACTGAGGAATAAAATGTGACTCCCTTTTTGTCGCCGAGCGCTATTCTCCGTTCACTCTTAAGTTGAGTTCTGAAGTAAACAAATAACGTAATATCACTGCACTTCGCTAGCTTCTAATTGGCTCAATTTGTGTGTCGCGCCGACGTACTATTTCCAACCGACAAAAGTGTGTACAGTCGGCATCATAGGAAACAACAACGCCGTATATATTAAAACAATATTGCGTGAAAATTTCGTACGTGTTATCGACATAGGGAAACAAAAATTACACAAACACTTGATAAAAATATTGACATCATGTGTAATTACTGTATATTTCAAAATTTAATAGTAATTGTCAAGTCATGACTAACGATTGTATTCAAATATTCCGGTATTAACGTAACGAAAATTTGGTACTACATGCAGGAAAAAAGTTGTCAATAAGATGAGTGATTAAACTTACTGTAAAGTCCTCCTGGATTATTTTGTACTTCGTTTTGGAAAAATTAAATTTTATAAATCACCTAACAATCTGTCGACGATTCACGACATAAATTGTTTTTTTTTTTTTTTTTTAATACATAAAAGATTGCTATGCGAGATTTTTATTCTTGCCTTATAAACATTACCACAGTTTGTTCAGTAATGAAGACACATATCCACATTTCGAAAACCATGCAAGACATTTTCACTGTTCACGTCCGGCATCACATAACCTAATCCGCAAGCGACGTAAATATAAACCGACGTGAGGACGGAACAAATTAGAACAAGGAACTTTGGTTCGGACCACGCGGCCGTGTATCGGACGAATTGGAACGGAAAATGGACGAACGAAAGAAAACATTCGCAGTAACCACAACATTGACGCGTTAACGTCCAAATATACTTTGAAAAAATAAAACATATCTGATTGTGATATTTGTGACTTATTTTAATTTACTGTGGTAATTATTACTGAACTAAGCTTTTGGTATCTTCAGAGTATCGTACGTCTCTAAATACTGGCAAGTGTACCAAGAAACACATACGTTTAGCAGTGCGTCAGTCGTTGAATAACTCGTGAACCAACTGTACGGACGTGTCGTCCGCTAACCATAATTAAAGTAATAAACATATAGTGTCGTAGATTGTGTTTGTAACGTCTGTATATTTTAGATAGTTGTAGATAAAACTCTCTCATTAAGTGATGGAGTGGTAAATTTGTATGTACACGGCAGATAACAAAGATCTATTTCTTATGCAAGATCACAGTGCACTGCGGTCGGCAGCCAATGAACATGTTTGTTTATAATTTGCTTTGTTTATCCTAAAACTCAACTAAGAGTGAACGGAGAATAGTAGTAATTTAGTGGAAGAATTGTCTTGTTTTGTATTTGGCTTAGCTTAAAACGTAAAGTTGTTAACGGAATTGCGTGTATTATATAGAAGAAAAAAATTAAATGCAATTTTGTATTGGAGCACATTATTTTCAACCATAAAATTTAGTTTTTCATTCTTTTACATGTAGGCACACATTGCAACGATTCTAAAATTTTGTGGAGCAGGAAATAATAGATCTAGTTCGAATATGTTTACTAAAACAATAGTACATAATATTATTCCAGATGATATATATATATATAAACAGTTCCACACATGCCAATGCATTTATGGACACCAAACATATATCTACTATATCATCTTGCCATATTAACAGAATTTTATATAAATAATTGAGAAAATTGTAACGCCACCACATGTAAACAAGGCAAATCTTCCACCAAATTACTACTAGTGCTCGGCGACGAAAAGGAAGTCACATTCTCTTACTGGAGAGTATACTCAGTGTCAAGACCTCTTCCTCCTTTAAGTCGTGGTAGTACGCAAAACGTATAAAAAGAGACCATCTGTGTTAAAAGAAATGTAATAACATATATATTTATTCAATAGTTCCACGTGGGATCGCGTTGGCCGAGAGGTCAGACCTCTCGCCTTCCACCAAGGCGATCCGAGTTCGATTCCCGGCGGGGCAGTCCCGAGATTTTCGCATGTGGGAATCGTGCCGGGCGATGCCGCTGGTTCGGCGGGTTTTCTCGGGGATCTTCCGTTTCCCCTGCCCTTTCATTCCAGCGCTGCTCCATACTCACCTCATGTCACCCCCTCACCAGCGTTAAAGACCTCGATGTTGAACGCTGACCAAAAATAGCTCACTCAATAGTTCCACTTTATGCCACTAGGTTATTTTTCGCATATTTCTCTTTGTTATTAGCATCAAATAAATTAAAAAGTCTCTAGGGTATTTGTTACCACAGAGCTGTCCGGTATTAGTGTGTATGTATAGCATTTGGTACTAATTCGTTCCTGCGCTGGTCCGTAAGTCTATCGTCGGCGCAACACCAAATACTTTATACAAGGACTAGACCGTCAGTCACACTGCTCGTTTGTTTCATGACCAAACTGAACTTCCTTGAGACGGCCATATTGCAGGCAGTCGGCGCGATTTGCTGTGTTATCATACGGGGAAACTGTGCATTTTAGTGTAAGTTTTAATGGAAACGAACGAAAATAGTGGTTAGTTACCTTGCATACAGCTGTAGCAATAAATTTACAGGAGGTTTCAGAAATACTACTACAACTTGGAGTGTGAGTTCATTACACTTAAAAAAAAAGAAAAAAAAAACATCTTTGTACGGAAATCCTTAGTTCTTGAGTTATTTATGAAAGTTTAGTTGAATGTGTTGTTTAGTAACCGGTAGTAAAATATAATGTTTCTAGGCGATTGAATTATGTTATGGACACAAGTATGCTAATGCCTCCAGTTGTATTCTCTATGACGGATGTTGAGTATTGAACAGGGTGCGACAGTGAGCGAGTGAGATTTTGGTCAGCGCATAACATCTAGGTCTTTAGTGCTGGTGAGGTACTGGCATGTTGTGAGTACGGAGCAGGGCCGGAATGAAAGGACGAGGGAAACGGGAGATCCATGAGAAAACCCGCCGACCAACTGTATCGTCCGGCACGATTCCCACGTGCTAAAATCCGGGACTGACGCCGCCATGCCTGACCATTTGGCCACCTCGACCCTGAAGTGGGACAGTGCATGACTCGATGTGTGCATGTATGTGAGTAAGCAAGGGAATGTCGTTCCGAATATTTACTGTGAGTTTCTGAAACTAGTAAGCATCAGTGATGCTGTCAAACTCAGAATAAAATTAAAATGAAAACTACTACGTGTTTCCCACATTGTGGCAGGGACACAAACTGGGTGGGAGAAAGCCAGGGTGAAGAGTGGGCCGGCTGCTCGACTAGCGAGACATGCCTGTCACCCGTCCGGCACGAGTAATGGATGAGATAAAGTGAGAGGTGTGTGGAGCAGCAATGGCATGAGAGAGGCGGGGGAAACAGGACTTCCATGAGAAAACCCGTTGGCCAATGGCAACATCCGCCATGTTTACCATCTGCGAAAATTCTGGGCCGAATGTACCGGGGATCAAACCTGGATCGCCAAGGTGGGAGACAAGAAGTCTAACTGTACGACCACAGCGACACTCCATACATTCAGTAACCCACGGAAAATTTTCAAATAGACATCCTCTTGCTTCCTCCCACACGTGCACACGTATCGTGCATGTCAAATACTTCCACATCTGCCGCAGATGGCATCATTTATTCAAAAACATGAATTTTAATACCGGTTACCTTGCAGCGTATTGAACTAAAATTTAATTAATAATTTAAAAAAAAACTAAGGATTTCCGGACCTATGTTTGTATGGACTTGGTTTTGTGTAAAGGACACACTCTCAAAGTTTTTAAAAGTATTTCTAAAGCATCTTCTATGTGTATTTGCAATGATGTCTTCTTTTCAATTGTAAATAATCTCCCTTAAGAGTGTTGTAAATATTTGCCTAATTTGACGTCAGTACTGCACTTTTCAGTGAACTAACGACATAGTTTTGTTATGTTGAATTAATAGCAGGCCTACTTAAACTTAAAATGTCTACACGTGTACCCTAGAGTGGGAAATTAATTGACATGTGAAAGTTAATATAGGTATATAGACAACATGTGTAAATGTGTAGATTTAGATATAAACGTGTATACATTATAGTACATATATACAGCAAACACACATATACACACACAGCGTAGACCTGAATTAATGTGCCAAACTCTGGGACGGGACCGTTTATGTAAAATAAGGTGGGGTTACTTTGACCAACGCTATCGCTATTGTTTGATGAATATTAAGGGAGCTACACGACGTTGAAAACATTTTGAAATACATTAAAAAAAAAATACTAGGAAGTATAAGAGATGGAGCCACCAAAATTTGCTCAGAGCTCTAAGAATCGGAGCAAATAAATCTGTGAAATTGTGGTTGACGCTATGTTCCCCTTCACGGCTTATTTGGGGGTTACTCAACATATTTGTGTAAGTGATTTTTAAATACTAAGCGGTAATAAAATATTCTATGCATACCATTGCTTATCGCGCAAAATGAAGGGGAAAGTACTCCTTGTGTTAAATCACTCTGATAAACCGTTTTCGAGAAAACACGAATCAAAAGGTGCAGTGTAACCCCGTGGAGGTAGGCAATACAAAGGGCTTTCTGAGCTATGCTAATTGTAGCATTGAATGGTTAAGTTGACTACAGTAGCAAGAGGCGCACCACAATCCCCATCAGATGCACCCTATGGGCAACCACGTGTTAAAGTTGGCTGGCATTGTCAACAATCATTTGTTGGGACCTTATTTGCTACCTGACCGCCTCAGTGGAGTCCATTACTTAACATTTCTGGAGATGTATTGTCGGAATTGCTGGGGAAAGTATAACTGGCAATTCGCCGTACCATGTTGTTACAGCACGATGGGGCACCAATACATTCTTCTGATGCCGTATGTCGCCATCTTAACATCACGTTCTCAGGTTACTGGGTAGGCAGAGGAGGGGCCACCTATTGGCGGGCTAGTTCTCCAGACCTGACTCCATTGGATTTTTTTACGGGGTAATGTCAACTCCCTGATTTACGAAACGCCTGTGACTAGCCAGGAAGATCTCGTGACACGTGTGATAGTCGCATTTGATTGTGTACGTGCCGTACCAAACATTTATGTACGAGTCCAGGCCAACCTGATACGCCGTTGCCAGCTGAGGGGACGGCATTCAAACACTTATTGTAGATACGTATTGATGTTAATAAATACGTATGTAATACTTGCAAATGTATTGCACCTATTTGTACTCGGTTCCTTCTTCTGTACACGTGGTCTCTCTTCATCTAACCATTAAGGCAGTGGTTGGTGTCGGTAGTTACTGCTAGCCTGCATGTTTTCTGAAGATTCAATTCCTTTCTCTTGCATTCCGCCGCTGTTACATTTCTACCTTATTTCAACATCATCAAGTAATCACTTTTAAGAGGCTTATGTAGTGTATGTAATTGCCCACGCGTGAGGCGCGAATACCGGTGGGTAACTAGGCCGACTTTGCTACACGTGACGTACTAATTAGCAGGCAGTATTTTTCTGTTATTAATTTTTCTGTGCCTTTGAGTCGTGACTCTACACTTATATTTGTAGGTAGTATTAAATACCTCATCATTTCGGTTTACGCAGGACTATTTGCGTGTCTTTGTTCTTGTGAATTCGAGTGGTACTTTTTTGATGACGTTAGTACAAAAGAATGCTGTTTTAAGCTTCTTTGTGGTGCCCCAAAATCATGATTCTAATATGAATGCTGCTTGTTAAAACTTAAGTATTTCAAGTGTGTGTTATTTTTGTAGACGGGTTGAGAATATCTTTAGCAGTTTCGCGTAAAAATAAAATGAAATTACTTGGAACCCTACAGCCTCGTTCATACAACACGTATTGGTTGTATTAACGTCACCCAAATCTCGCAACTGTACTCAATTTAACTATTCAATGCTGCAATTAGCACGGCAAAAAAGCCGTTTTTTACCTATCTCTGCGGGGTTACACTGCGCCTTCGTAATTTGATTCGCATTTTCTCAAAAACTGTTTATCAGAGTTAATTAACACAAGGGGTACTTTCCCCTTCAATTTTGCGTGATAAGCAGTGATATGCATAGAATATTTTATTACGGCTTAGTATTTAAAATTTACTTACACAAATAGGTTCAGTAACCCCTGCGTAGGCCTAAGTAGTGAAGGGGAACGTTGCGTCAACCACATTTTCACATATTTATTTGCTCCGATTCTTAGAGCTCTATGCCAATTTTGGTGGCTCCATCTCTTATACTTTCTAGTATTTTTTCAAAAAACGTATTTCAATATTTTGTTTTCAACGTCGTGTAGCTACCTTAATATTCATCACACAATTGTGTTGGTCAATGTATTTTCATTGTTTAGTATATCATAAGTCTAAATCTATATTATCTTTTAATATTCCATTACATAAACTATTTTAACTTACACGAATAATTTGCACCCACTTTGAGGAAAGTAGGCTTATCAGTTATGCTGGTAACTTCTTGTTTTTTTTATATATTTGTGCCAGATACGGTTTGTTTTGCAGTACATTATGGCAATAGTACAAATTTGCGTAAAACTGTTTTATAATAGAAAGAAAAACCAACTGAGTTACCGATATGAAATAATTCAATCGAAATAACTGTCCCACACCGGCTATGACCAGATTCGTAGACCTATAAAACTGGACTGAATCTTTTTGTACAAAACAATTTTTCAAATAAAAAATTACAACTTTTTGAATTTATTTAAATATAACAAAAACATTTAATGCCGATTCACGCATATTTTGGCGCAGCCCGTGACCGTATTCTTCAGTGCGAATTATTTAATTTCGGTAAGACAGTTGTTTTTTCCTTTCTAGCATGAAACCACTGTATGCAAATTTGGACTTAAGACACACCATTATGAAAGATATAAAAGTTCCACTACAGTAAAAAAAATAGTCACAATATACGTCTAGAAAACAAACCATTTCTCGTACAGACACAAACAATAAAAAACAATTGTAATTTTGGTGAACTCTTCCTGTAAGTTAAGCGGATCTTTGTTCCTCAAGTAGTAGAGCAGCTACTGAGGGAGCGTGTTGTGCTTGCCCGCAGAGCCTCCAGAGAAGTTGGTGCTGAAAGACGAGCAGGGCTCATACGTGCTGGGCAACATGTCGCATCCCTACGACGAGGGTGTAACCGCCATAATCACCTGCATCTGTCAAGGTGGTGAGTAGCCTTCCGTACCTCGCCTGCCTCAGAGCCTGCCTGCACACACTACCTCGCGTGGGACAGTAGGCCTCTGGTACGACTGGTTATTACTGTTGGTGTTGTTGGCGGTTGGTGTGCGAAGCTTAGGTTGCCGCAATAGACGGCTGTATATCATCGTGTAGCTGTTTTACTTTCTATTTACGAATGGTAAAATTTACATGCAGTAATGAGTAGTATAATTTTTCTCTTATTGAGCATATGAAAAAAAAAACTTATTTCAACTAAATGACATAGTTTAAGGGTTATAGCTGATTAAATGGAATCATAGGTTATAGAATGCAGAAATAATCTATGTTAAAAACGTCCTAACGTCAGTGTTTACTTTGTGTTTGAGAAAATGTGAAATAAAGTAATGAATAATTATGTTCTTATATTAGCATTAAAAACCCACATTATTCCTACTAGAGTATGATTGGTCGGTTGTACTTATTTTGAACTTTACTACAACACTAGCAACAATCACTGGAAATGAGTTGAAATACTACCGTGACCAAATCCAGTCACTGAACTTACTCTGCTAAGAAAATTTTACTAATTAATCTAAATATATAATTTAATACACCTAATTTTCCTTTAAATTGCTTTTAATAAGTGTGCATCCCACTTCTGAATCCACTGTTACAAGTTGGGCAATGTACGCTGAGGAACGAAGGACTTTGATCAAATAAAGGAAAATAAGTAAAGTCTAATTTATTTACAAATATCTACTCCAAGAGGCCTGAATGTCACTAACTAATCAATCACTACTAAAAAAAGTCTCTATTAAAACCATGAATATGTCACAAGTAATAGAAAACAAAAAATTTAAATTACTGTATACATAATGGTTATTAATTAAAAACAGTAAAGTATCGGTTCTCTATACAAGCTCTCTGGTCATTAAATGTCTCGCTACACATCGCTACACACTCGCACAACGTGAATGCAATGTTCCAACTAGAAGTAGTCTGATGGTCCTCTTAAAGTTGCAGAATGTCCTCGTCGACACTACTCTTCGCAACACATTATATCGCTGAATGTCCTTGAGTACCTCTCTCTCTCTCTCTCTCTCTCTCTCTCTCACAACCCGTCACTATCATCACGACTCACTCACGCGCACAAAAAATGTCTCTAGGTAAAAACTCTCTCGGCCTGTGGCACAGCTCTCTTATATACATGTCTCGGAGTTACGAGAAACACTTAGCATCATGGTTAGAACACAGTCGGAGGACAGTGAGTAGGTATAAGAAATCTCCAGACCATCATATTTACTGTTATCATAATGTTGTCTAAACTCGAGATAGACGAGTAGCTGGCTACTGCAGCAATACACAACGGGAAACACGAGCTGAATAGTCCGCGCTGCTGTCCTGTCCTGCCGCCGGTTAATCTCAACTAACGCCGCTCGCATGATAGTCACGACTCGCATCACTGCTTAATCACATTCAACATTTTAACTTTTAAGTTTTACTACTGCGAGTGTAGTAGAGCAGTGGTAAAACACTCGCCTCGCATCCGGGAGGATCTTGGTTCGATCCCCGACTTCGACCATCCTGATTTCGGTTTTCCAGGGTTTTTCGAAATCACTCCAAGCGAATGCCAGGATGGTACCATAGACAGACGCTGGCTGACTCCATCCTCCCGTCCCCCGTGTTCCTATACCAAGGTCTTGTGCTGTTCGAGAACACGTTAAACTATTAAATAAAATAAAATAACTGTTTTTATACGTATATAAATATATACTATCACAATAGTTTCTATCATATTCCATTATACACGTGTCTAGTTTCTACCAAACACTATCGTGCGTGGTAACTGCTATCATAATATCATCGCGGGAACGAGACATTGGTATATCGGAAGTAACAATCGCGATTGTTATCATCGTGAAAACGAGCCTGTACAAGAGTGTGACGTGAGTAGTTACCAGCGCAAGAGAGTGACGTGATGGTAGGTTATAATCATCTACGTAAGCAGAACCGACCATATAATTAGGTAACAAGTGACACACTTTAGGTGCCGCTAGAGTTCCATTCACAGAACTTAATATTATTTGGCAGTGCCGCTGAAGACATTTTTAAAAGTCGGATGTACTGAAACTAGAATTTGTATTCATGACATATGATACATAATTTACATTTGAATTTCCTTTAAAAAATTATGTATATGCATAAACATATATCTGAAGACCATTTTAAAGCTGGTTGTTAATGTAGCTTTTAGATAGATCGCTGAATTATTTTTCCAATGTAATATTGACTTTTGTGAGATCACTGCTATTTACAACGAAATAAAAACAAACCCTTATAATATGCAGTAACAAATTAAAAGGTGGACATCGATAAACAAAATTACGATGTGTGGTTGTGTTGTATTACAATTTACACTGTGCACATTTACGACTGGAATAATAAGTATTACTGGTGTTTTTAACTACAGATAGATTATATACATGTATCTAACTCAAATATGCATCTGGATGACGTCCTGAAATGTTTCTTAAAAACTATAATTTAAAGAAAAATGTCAATATCACTCAAATAAAATTCTCACTAAATGCTACAGTATTTTTGTCATCTGTCTTGTAAATATAGTTGTGACGATAGTAAACGACTGTACAGACAAACTTAAATACATTAGTTTTTAACGTAATACTAGGAGTATCGTGACATATAATTGTAATTGATTGAATACGTGGACAGAATACTAAAACAGTTAAGTTAAAATAGAGGCTTATATGGTGTTAGAATCGAACCAACACAGTAAATATGATGTCGACAGTTTACGCATCACTATCAACTGGTCTATATCGACAGAACGTTCTGACATTTTATATGTACAGTTGTCTATGTTGCTTAATACATTTTGTTATTGATAATCATGTAATTTCCTATTTTTGGTTGTTAAGTATGAGTTAAAATTGAATAACCTGAATGGTATACGATGGCAACAAACTACATTAATTTAAAAGAGGGTATTTGGAAAAAATCTGTGAAGTAGTGATGTAACATAGGTATGGGACTGTTCTTACATCAACCAATTAAATTACACCTATTTGAGTGTATTGAGTTACTCCAATTCACTGCAAATATCCGCTAAATATAACATGTTCTCTTTGTGTCTTGTTGCATCCGTAAGAGGTAGAGTGCTAGTTTGCGGTCGACATTGCGAAACGTTTGCTTTACGATGATTGTTCGCAGACCCAAAACGAGGGGATTGTAACAAACGCAAAATTCAGTTTAGCGACTGAAACGAACATAAAACTGGTTTGTGTCGCGGTCGTAATACACTCACTGGTCACTTATTTAATTAAATTTTACATTTTCCTTGCGAGTTTAACTACTGGGCATGATTTGATGCGCGTATAAACAGGTACAATTGTAATGGTTAAGGCCAATCTCTCATATTTTTACTTTTTTTTAGCGATCTTAATTTTTTTACCCCTAAACGATAGTAGAAAAAATAAAAAATTCATTTGTCAGTTAAATTTAAATTTAGTCTTCTCTATGTTGGCTCATTACGTAATTAACGAAATTCTGGTTAATTGACTTTTTAGTGAAAACAGTATTTCTTGTTTTGGAAAAAAAGCTATCATGGCAAAAAAAAACATTTTAAACAAAACTGAGAAACATGTTTTTGATATCTGCTCTCGTTTAAATTTAAAATAATAATTATCGTAAAAACAGCAGAAACAAGAGAACATGACCTTAATATCACACACTTTCGTAATAACTTCTACCATCTGTATTGTAGGAAGCTACTATTGAGAATTGTTATTATCATCATCGTGAAAACCAAAGATGAGAGGAAGTAGGTTTTTCTAATCTCTGGTGAGAGAGAGATTTTGGTCAGTGCATAACATCGAGATCTTTACTGCTGGCGAGGGGTGGTAAAGGGTGAGTATGGAGCAGCGCCGGAATGAAAGAAAGGGCGGGGAAAAGGGAGATCCTCGAGAAACCCCACCGGCACAATTCCCACATGCGAAAATCCGGGACCGATCCCGCCAGGAATCGAACCCGGATCACCTTTGTGGGAGACGAATGGTCTGACCACTCGGCCACCGCGACCCCTAATCTCTGTTGAGAACGAGCCTGTGCAAGAGAGTGAAGTGTTTTGTTGTGGACGGCGCAGGGCAGCCGGTGCCGCAGGTCACATGGTGGCAGGACGGCGTGCTCGTGGACGAATCTTGGCACGAGGTGTCCCCTGGGAGGACGGAGAACACGCTGACACTGGAGCGACTGGAACGACGCCAGTTCATGTCCGAGCTAACCTGCCGAGCGTCCAATAGCCACCGACTGATGCCGCTCAGCAGGACGCTGTACCTCGACATGAACCGTGGGTACCTCTCCTTAATTAGCCCACATATTAGTTAATTAAAAGTTTAATTGCATTAGCAAAATAACATGTTAAGGGCGCGGACTACCGCAATTTTGATCGCCATTTTTTTGTTTTGTATTTGTACCAGATATTTTTTTTCTTATTTAAGACACAAAATGTGACTAAATTTGGCTATTGTGAAATTTTTTATCTCTCATAGTTTTCGCGTAATGGCTTGTTAAAGTCATATTTTTGCATGTTTCCGTTTTAACGACTACACTAAAACCAACTGATATACCAAACTCAAAAAAATCACAGTGGATAAAGACATTGCAGGCTACAATGACATGCTCATAAAATTAAAGAATAAAAATTATTAGAATTTTAAAAAATTTCTGAAACAGAAAATAAAAATTTAAAAATTTCAATAATTTTTAAAAAATATATAAATAATGTTTATTTTTTAATTTTATGAGCATGTCATTGTAGCCTGCAATGTCTTTATTCACTGTGATTTTTTGAGTTTGGTATATCAGTTGGTTTTAGTGTAGTCGTTAAAACGGAAACATGCAAAATATGACTTTAACAAGCCATTACGCGAAAAATAAGAGAGATAAAAAAATTCATAAGAGCCAAATTTAGTCACATTTTGTGTCTAAAACAAGAAAAAAAATATCTGGTACAAATACAAAATAAAATAATGATGATGAAAATTGCGGTAGACCGCGCCCTTAATCAATAATAACGAATAAATCACATTTGGTTTTAGGATTATATCTCAGCATACTACTTTAGGTAGTATGCTATTTTTCAAGTTAAGACATCATCCGTCGAATATAATCCCGCTTCGCCCAAACGATTTGCAGGTATTTAAGAAATTTTATGTGTTTGGCATCACTAACATGACACTACCGGCCTTCAAATGTCAGTAAAAGTGACAGCCAACGTAGCCAACCTAGAAAGATGAAAAACCCCTGGATACTGCATTTTTTTTTCTTTACGTAATAGAAATGTCTAATAATTACAGTTCTTCATGGAAATTAGATTTATGAAAATTAAATATTGATCCTAAACACAGTTTAATTACTAGCAAATTATTTTAAGAAATTTTAACATAACAATTGTACATAGTTTTGTAGAAAGAAACCAAACACACATGAAACCCATACTGAGAAATTTGATGGTAAAGCCTATCATAAATTCTTATTCTTCTACTGATAACTATTTTGTAGTTATAATTTTAATGGTATAAAGCATACAAACCGAAATTCTAATATCAATCACAAGAAGATTAAACAAGTACAATTTTTGTTAATGTACAATAAATTATAAGAAAATTGGTTGTTGCTTCCATTTTGCAAAATTATTTGCTGCAGAGTGGAGCTGATCTGTGAAACAGCCGATAGAGCAGAAAATAAAGCAATCACGTTTTCACAATAACATAGGTGAATGTGAATAATTATTTATTCGTTACAGTACGTTTGGTTTAACATAGTCTTGAAAGTGAAACCACGACGATAACAAAGGAGTAAAATGAGTTTTACAAATTACGATATTACAACTGTTAAGAAGTATTACATGCAAAACAAAAATCAAGGCATTGTTCATTTAATAGAAAAAAATATTTACTAAGATATTCATAATGGTTCTTCACTAGTATATGATTCTTGTTTATTGAACATGATCTTCACTAACAAAATCAGGTTTGCCCCCAACCCATCCAAATCTTCTTATTTTTTTTTTTCACGGAAAAGGTTTCTGTTTAAATGGTAAACGCTTTTTGGTATTGGGCTGAACATTGACTTGACATCTTTCAGCTTAGCCTCTGCTATACCTTCCCCTTGGCCATAATGGCCCAAGATGATCTATTGTAAGGGTACGTAGGGGATGCCGGCCACTGTTTCGTTTACTGATTATCCAGTTCCATTAAGGTTTGTTGAAACTAAATCAGCCACTCAGAAAGAAACTTTATCATAACATGTGGGAGATCACTGCCATTTGTCAGTCATACGGAAGGGGTACATCAATTTAATAAACACTGAAAGTGTGGACGTGAAGCTTCATGTACACCGACTTGAAACGAGTGAGGGAAACACATAACACTTTAATGTGTCGTATTATATGGATCACTACAAAAATCTCTTTGCATGTTTTTACAGAAGCTGAAAAAGTCTTACGCATTTGTACTCAATGTTTTCCGAAAATACAGTCCCTTTGTCCGTATCACACTCTAAATCTGAATTAGTGAATATTCGCTGGTTCACGCTGATGGATGGAGCAGTTTCAACAATTTGAATCAGTGAAAATTGTCACTGTTTAATTAGTGAATATTCACTGATTTCCTTTAAGAGTGCCAACATCTCACAAGTGAATCAGTGAAAATTCACAGTATTTTCCAGTTGTTTTCGAATATCAGTTGCACTTATTGAATCAGTGAAAAATTACTGTAAAATCTGTAGACATCCACTAATTTACTTGTGGAATCTTAGCACGCTTTATCGGAATCAGTGAATAGTTACCTATTTAACAGAGGTTTATCACTGATCCAATTTGTTGAAACTGCACCATCCATCGGAGTGAATCAGTGAATATTCACTAATTCAGATTTAGAGTACAGTTGCAACTGGTGCAGGCCATAGACCAAAATATTATCTGTTTCTTATGGATATTCGTGCACATTTTGAGAACGATGGTCGTTTAGCGGACACTAAAATTTCCTGACGAATGTCCTCGTCACGTGCGCGATAAATTAAACAAGCATAAGGTTCATATCTGGGGCTCAACTAAATGTACGTGCTGTAAATAATGTGGTATGTTTCAATCCCAAGATGAATATCTGGTGTTGTTTGATGGTGAACAGCATTAATCATATATTATTTTTTTCCTGAAACACCAGTTAACAGTGGTACGGTAATTAGACATGTACCTAATACCACGACTGATTGACTGTCAAATAACAGTCTTTTACCAACAGGGTGGTGAACCAACACACAGGATTTTTAGTATGATGGACGTTCTGGACCAGACAATTCCAGTATGTTTGGTTCGGAGACGAGTACTGAATGCCAATGCCACCTCGGTCACCCGACATCACACTGTTGGATATGTTTCTGGATGGATGATCTGAAGACCAGAATAACTAATTCCCAGAGACCTGGGCGCAAGCTAAACTTCAAACAGCTGTAAGTTCGTGTAAATTTCACAAATGGGCCTAGCCTAGTTTGACACTTCTTGGACGACGCTGAGCCGATAATATAGAAGTAACTAAACACAGGCATACACATGTGGTATGTGGTATATATGATTCGGTCATTTGGAAACAACACAAGTAAAAAATGTCCACTTTTCAGGAAGTGAAAAAAACACTGTATTTCTAAAAGTTACTTATAAATAATTTGTAAAAATTTTTGAAAATATTTCATAACATGACAATTATGATGGTTGCAATGAAAATTGTTTCTTTGTTGTTATATAAAAACAATGCTTATTTCAAATATTTGACTTATGTTGTTTCACAAGTAAACAGCTGTATTTGAAGCTTTAAATTACAATTAAAACAGAAAGAGTTGTGCACAAGTACTAACAGGATGGTACTTGCAGATAGAAACACACACACATAGGACGAACACATTTCTCCGCGGACGCGCGGTTACAACGTTTCGCAGACTACATCTGCTTCATCAGGTGCGTTGATAAGTGAGTGAGTGAGTGAGTGAATGAGTGTGTCAGGACACTTCAAGTGTCCTGACACACTCACTCACTCACTCATCAACGCACAGCCCAAACCGCTGGACCTAGAACCATGAAATTTTGAGGGAAGCTCCCACTTGCCCCGTAGGCACCCACTAAGAAAGGATTTTTCGAAATTCGATAATTAAGGGGGTGAAAAGAGGTTAAACGTGTTTTAAAATAATCCTTGATATTTCATTAACCGGTAATGCTATCATAAATTTTTTAACTCCATAATATTGCCCAAGAAATGCATGTTCGCAAATGTTTCGATTTTGCGAAATTCGAAAATTAAGGGGGTGAAAAGCCGTAAATGTGTTTTTCATTAATCCGTGATTTCTTCTTAACCCTACAGTGCATGGTGTATCGCCTGTGATACAACCATTTTGTTGTGTCACTGCTGCGATCTAGTGGGAAGAAACCAAACAATCAGCACCGTGTTATCGCTGGGAAGTTTGCGGGAAGCTTCCGTTCTAAAAACAACCACTAGGCGGCAGTTAGAGTAACTTTATACACACCGGACGGTAGTTTGACGCACATTTTGGAGTTGTCTTCTTCATTACGTTTTCGTAATTTTTTCAGTGCCACGTCATGAATGCAGAGCGATAAATAAAATCATCCACACATTCGGTAAGTGTTTTAGAAGCATGCTCTATAGGTCAATAGCTTGTAATGTAATTATAAGTACTAAAGTCAAGCGAATTTATGGTTGTATCATATGTGATACATCATGTATTTTCATGTACATAAATATTTTTTTGTTCATATACATGGCTATGTATC
>PNEQ01071484.1:0-15000 GCA_003012365.1 Medauroidea extradentata
TGCAGACATCGTGCTGCAAGGTCCCATCTGCAACGTTGTCTATGTAACGTTTCTAGCACATGAAGGCAGCGTGCTGCGAGATCCAATCTGCAAGTTTGCCCATGTAACGTTTCTGGCACGTGCAGACATCGTGCTGCAAGGTCCCATCTGCAACGTTGTCTATGTAACGTTTCTAGCACATGTAGGCAGCGTGCTGCGAGATCCAATCTGCAAGTTTGCCCATGTAACGTTTCTGGCACGTGCAGACATCGTGCTGCAAGGTCCCATCTGCAACGTTGTCTATGTAACGTTTCTGGCACCACCTGTGCTGTTAGGGTCAGGACGAAATTAAGACAAATGCAGTATGATTAGTGACACGGACTCTTAAAAGTAAAAAGTAAACTTTGACGGTGTGAGGGAGAGAGAGAGAGAGAGAGAGAGAGAAAGGAAGAGTGAGAAAACAGAGGGATGAGGGCAAGAAATCCTCCCTTACTCCGGCTACTACATGTGGTGCGGAGACCTGTCCCTCGGCGCTGGTCTGGCAACCAACACTTATTCATATAATCTATAATTTACATACTTATATTAATAGTGTATAGTAGATAAATAAATGCTGAAATCATCAATTGATTACTACGCTTTTTTCGAAGCCAATATGGATAAAATACTCAATGACAATTCTAGATAATAGTATTTGCCAACTTTATGAATAAATATTTATCCAGAATTACTAATGCGTTACGCGTGATGTCTTGCGCCGCAGTTAAATGCACGATGTTCCGGCGTCGGTGATTTTGCCTCAGAAGTTCATAACACTGGAAACAATTTTATTTAAATGTTGGCCAAAGCGATTGTCTAAGATTCCTATTGTTTAATTTTCGCAAATTGGCTTCAAGAAACCAACAGTTACAGATTAATGCTTTTAGCGTTGAATTATGTACCACGCCCTCTTAACAGAGTTTATAATGCAATATTCAGTTGTGTGACGTTCCGCAGGCTACAACGGCATGCAACATGATACACAACGAAAGAAACATATGTAGAATGTCTGCCCTGCATAATTAATTTGTAGGAATAACAATATAATTTTGTGGTGGCCATAATATTTTTGTGATGTTTACAAAACGTTTTTAAGGTGGCAGCAATATTTTAATGGTGTCAACAAAATGTTTTTGTGATGACCACAAAGTAAATTTTGCAGGTGCCACAAAATATATATATATTTTTTTTTTTCGTGCGCATGTTCAAAAATCTGTGGTATTTAATTTGAATACACAGTTTTTGTAAGTATACAGTATGGCGCACCACAAGGACTAGAGCCTAGCAACAGAACACTACAGTGCCACCAACCGTTCTGTGAAGACGCGAGTGGCTGTAGCACCGCATATTAATTTTTATTGTCGTTTCCTATCCTATCAAAGTCGACTTTTGATTCAGATCACACCACTTTTCCATATTTTAAATTAAATCAAAGTAATTGTCACACGGGTTGCCTATCTATTGGCAGTGCCATAATCATCCGACATTTGAGTGACTGTATCTCAGAAACGTTTTATCTGAGCTTGTTCGGACAAGTTCACATTTTCTGTTCCTTATGTCATTCCGGTACTTTATTCACTATGATGGGCTGCTACAGGCGTACATGTACAGAAATACATGCATAATATAAGAGGCGACCCCATGCTTCCATAGAATTGGACGGTGTTTACATTTTATTACCTCTATACGCGTCGTCATGCACTTGAATTGAATCAGGAATGTAAAGATTCAATTTGTAGTGGTTGCTGAATTATCGTCACTTAACATAACGTTCACGGTGGTATTACGCCCATTCTACTGGCAATAGAGACGTGGTTCCTATACTCGTTATTCTTGATTTAGGTCTGTACCCGCGAGCTTTCCGCGATTTACATTTCAGCCTGTATATAGCAGACGTAAAATGTATTAAGAGATATTGCAATAAAATAATTATAAAAACTCATTCGCCCATATTATTAGAAAAATTGTGTTTAATTTAATGTTATAGTATATTTAGAACTAAAAATTAAATGAATCCGCAAATTTTCTCACGTCAGTAGTGCCATACAAAGTTCTCCCGGAACACTTTTTTGTTTTAAGTAGTATTGAAATTGTGTTCAATAAGAAATAATTTATATTTAACACCGTAAACTATTTAGCACTTGCAGGAGGAGTAGTGTTGCAACTTAGAAGATTTGTTTCTCTTTCTCTTGGTGTTGGAAAAACAAACCGTAGAATCGTTTTCACTTTAAATTTTACCTACGCAGGTAAAAGTTGCTTTTTCTACGACGTGACCAACATTTCTTGTGATGCAAAGTTACTCCTGTATATGCGAAGCAGTCCTGGTTAAAATACATTTATTCCATAGCCACTAGCTTGGTATTCAGGGCCCTTAAGGCTGTTGCCTACATAGGGTACGTTTGTGTGCGTGTGAAGTATAAAATCAATGGAGCAGTAAGTTTTCTACTGACCAGCGCATGTGAGTTAATATTACCTCTACGCACGAGCTATTTAACTGGCGTGTTTGTTCACTTATTATTATTATTATTATTATTATTATTATTATTATTGTTCGTCTTACAATGGTGACCATATGATGTTATTTGTAAAAAGCAGGAGTGTAATCAGAGGGGCGATATCGGGCTAAATCCCCCCACCCGCCCACCAAATGAAAATAAACTGCTCGAAGATCAAATTAGCAGTATTTACAGTTTAGGTACAAAAACTGCTTAAATTGCTTCATTTCGCACATTGAAACAAAAATTTTCCCGGACCCCCACTTCATGACGTGTGATTGGTGTCCCCTAATTGTGTTGTGAAAATTCTCAAGTTGGTAACTCCCCCCATCCCTCACCGCCCATCCAACCGAGATGAAATCCTGGCTACGCACCTGGTCAAAAGAATGACATGGAAGACCAACTCATATAACCATAAATTTGTTATTTATTTTATTTATATTAATTACTAAGTTTTCTCTTTGAAAAAGTATTCTACTGTTTTAAGGGGCTCGAAAATCACACGTTTTATAAGCGTGCCGAATTTCTGAACCTTTTTGTGGCATAGTTTGACATATGTGTTCTGTTCTTACTTAACTCACTGCACGTCAAGCAGTTTCGTCATGTAATGAACAATCGCTACTCACCGCAAATCGAACGCAGGTTAACAGGTGTATCGCCCAGGACAAATAAAAGCAGCTCGCAACGTGACAGAGTCGTGAGGAAAGGGACAGGTAGTTTGAAACGTCTCCATCGACAGAGAAGCGCCAATCCAGTACTACTGTTTGCAGATCTGCGAGAAATCCTTGCACATCCCTCCGATCGTCCTGAACATCTCGGAGGGGCATGTTTACCAACCGAAAATGCCAAACTGTGCTAGTAGGGCAGAGTAGTCATATTCATCCGGCCCATGGCGATGATGGTCGGGACCGATTCCGTCGTCTTCGTCTGCCGACGTGTTCCGAATACTTGTGTTCAAACCTCGTCGAATATAGGGGATCATTATTGTCTTTCAGAACCAATTTTAATGTTCCAGCTGTGGTAGAATATACGTCAGCATTATATTAAACTTTATTATTATTTATCATCATCAGGAGTTAGACCTATTGCTCCATTCCGTCTCCTTTAAAATTGGCCAGTCCATCTTATAATTAGCCTCTTGGCTTACATTATTTTTGTTATTCTTGTATCTAGCGTACTGTTATGGGTCTTTCCACCTTATATGATATTCTATTATCATATCAATTATGTTATGGATATTAATTTCATCTCGTTTGTCAACTTTTTCATTTTTGTCCAATAAAATATAGCCGTCACGTGTTTTTATCTGTTCCTAAGAGTCCAACCGTAACCTTGTAGAAGTTATCTTCGAATGATTTTTTAAATGTAAGTGTAAAACAAACTGAATGATTTTGTTGGATACACGTAATTGCTATAGGCTACAATGTTGAATCGCAGAAAACCCACACTAATATGAAAGGGCTAAGGACGAGAAAATGAGCAGCAAAAATACAAATGAAACAAACAAAGGAAGTCAGTAATGGCCGTAGTCAAGAAACACACAATTAATTCCAAAATAGAAATATAGTTGGTACATAATGGGAACAAAAAAAACTAAGAAAACGAGAAAAAAAGAATGAGGAAATATCAAATAGACAAGGACCAAACAAGATCCATGATAATGGCGGCAGTGATGGACGTAAGATGACGAGGCCAACACAAATGAACACTGCAACTCAGAGGGTCGTAGACAAGAAGAAAAACAAGAAGTTACCAACATAACTCATAAGCCTACTTTCCTCAAAGTGGGTGAAAATTAACACTGAAAGTTAAAATCGTTTACGTTATCTAGGACTATTAAATGATAGTACTGATTTTGACGTGTTATACATGGTATACCCTAAAGATTTGTCATCTTGCGAAGTAGTATGCAAGTAACCAGTTTAATAAAATGGGGAACATTTTTCTGAGAAGTCATTTTATCATAAAGATAAATAAAAAATAGCCACCGTTTTCAAAATATTACATAAGTATGAACGAAATACACAAGATTCATCGTATTCAGTATATATGTATCAAGAAATTAGGAAAAAATATATCCTAAGATATGTATTACTATGCTAAAATATAAATATGGCCGTCATTTTGAAAATTTGACGATAGGATTAACGAATTATATACTATACTCATATCTGATTTGTATGTAGTATATGTGTACCAAGTTTGGTGACGTTCTGATCAATACATCAGAAGATTTGTGATACTATGCTAAAAATATTAGAAGGACCACCACTTAGAAAATATGAACACAAGAGAAACGAAATACACAATATTCAACTCAGCTTTGTAAGAAGTATATGTGTACAAAGTTGGATCAAAATTGGTCCACTGGTTCAAAAGCTTTTAATGGGACACACAGAGAGAGAGAGAGAGAGAGAGAGAAGGGGGGGGGGTGATCTCATAAGCTTACTTCTTTCTTCGGAAAGTAGGCTAAAAAACGACCAAAACAGCGCAGACGACGATAGTAGGATCCATTCGACGACAACAGATGCAACGTTTCAGTAACTGGTATCTGTTTCCGTCTTCAAGCAAAGGAACAATCTGAGCAACTCCAGCAGACTGACTTATTTTGTCTACGGTCGTCTCAGTGTTAATAGTTTTATTTTATTTAATCACTGTCACCACTGTCATGCAGCTTATTTCAGCCTTGTCTCTTTGATATTTCCTTATTAGTTTTTCTCGTTTTTTTTCATTTTCTCCCATTACGTAACGAATACATTCCTATTTCGTAATTATTTGTATGTTTGTTGACTACGGCCGTTACTGGTTTCCTTGGTTTGTTTCCTTCGTATGTTTGTTGCTTATTTCCTTATGCTGAGTCATTTTACGTTACTGTGGGTTTTATGGGGTTTAACAACATTTTTTGGACATGGCATATTTCCAGCAAAACCATTCAGTTAACCTAGTAGAACTTTGCTCTTTATTTAACTGTTATTAAAAAATAGATTTTGTTACAATTCAAAGTAGAATACGACTAATTCAATGGTTCAAATATTATAACAATACGCCATTATATTTAGTAACCTTCTGAGAGACAAGGTTTTCTCAGTCACCAGGTTATGTCTAAAATCTTGAAAACAAGACAGACTCTTGTAACTTAATGGATGCTTGAAAACCCTACACGGGTTACTATTATAACGCTTCAAGCTGAAATTTTTCAATAACCACGTGCATTATTGTAATAGCAACTTAATGTAATTTTACTATAATATGGTTTGTGCGATTAATTAAATTTTCCTTCTGCAGTGAAATACGTCAAGTGAATTTTAATATTTCGTTAATTTGATACTTCAACTGCGTACAAAGTCACATTGTATACCATTTTCTAGATAATTGTACATAAACACAAAAATGAAAGTTTTAAGAAAATTTTAAAACTCTGATGTGGCAATGGATGTCCCACCTTAGTAATAAGACAATGATCTTTAATACTGAGTGCTCAGGTAAGTGTTGTTTGGAAGCGGATTAGATCACACTTAACACAAGAAAAAGCCAAAAAGCCAGTTTGCTGTAAATGTCGTTACACTTTCTTCGTTCTTTTAAAAGTTACCGAATACCTGGTGATTGGATACGGGTACAATGTATAGCGTCATTTAAACTATCCGGTGGCCATGTTAACCCAGTTGTAATTAAACGTTTCCCATCAACCGTCTTCTAATTATATTTATTTTCAAATTATTTCCTCACCTAAATTAAATCACAGAAATATTTGAACTTTTTTTTTAGATAATTAGTTCTTTAATACATTAAGCTACATTATTATGAGCATTTTAATAATAGTTGTGAAGGAATATTAACGTTCTATACATTTGTAGGTAATGTAACGTAGTCTGCAAGGTTACGTTTCGTGAATGTTGAATTAATGTAGAATGAATGCGAATTTCAATATTTAATTATTAAAGGAACTAGCGTGCCTCTTATTTTCCTCAGTCGTTGATGATCTTGCAGTGCTAAGACACTTACATTCGGGAAATCTCGGGTTCTGTTCTAGTTCCAGTATTTCTGATTTCTGTTTTCTATTGTTTTGCAAAATCGCTCCAGGTGAATACCGGGACGGTTTCTAACTAAATTCGATGGCCGATTTCTCTCCGGTTGCACTCTTCTCACCGAAAACTCATCTTTTTGAAGACACTCAGTGGTCATCCTATAATTTTATGCGCAATGTTAAAGACAAAGGTATATCGTATAAGCATATACCTCTTCAAATATTCTGCCCCAATATTTTCATCTGAAACGGACCACAAATCACCCTTTTTGTCATGTTCGGCAAAATGGAGATTAACTTCTGAGATAAATTGAGAGCATGAAATGGGTAAATGCATGTGTGTAACGTCAGCACGTGTTCGGCATCACTATCGCAGTGTGACGGGTAACGCCCTCCTGTTCCTGATCACGAAGGCTTAACAGAAGACAGCTTACAGATCTTTACACCAGGAAGATGCCACTTTCCCTGCTCAGGCCCGTACAGCTAGGGCTCACCATAACCATGCAGCCATTAATTTGTTCGACAGGGAATTTGACAGAGGGAGATAACGCTCTCTCCAATCGCGGCGGCAGGTAATAAAACCTACAGTACTCTCCTTGCAACGGAAACACCCACAGGTCACTGTAGGGATCCACCTTGCTGAGGGCGAGGCTATCCACCTCTACGAAACCGCATCGTGGGCGAGTCCAGTGAGGCGGACTACTGTACGGGACTCAGGTCTGGGATCCTGGCCGTGAGGGAACGTGGGGTTGTATGGAAGCAGGATTTGTCGGAATGAGGGATGTTGTAAGCAAGAAATGTCGCCAGTTAGATCTTCTAACACATTACCAGTAACAGACCTCACCGTGACATCTAGGCCTGCTTATAAACAACACGACCTTCCCAAGCCAGGGTCCCAGAGCTGAGTCCCGCACAATAGATCAGGATCCAAGGACTCACCCTGTAAGTCTAGTAGGCAGGAATTCGTTAAACCACTACCACTCAGAGTCCACCCCGTGATCGGCTCAGCGCAAGACTGGGGCTTCTCACCGATCTCCCGAGTACCTGCGAAACACCAATGGGGACATGCAATTTGTTCGTAAGTTGCACAGCAGGCTGGAGCTTCCGTACCAGCTTCTGTAAACCGGCCTAAGAGAAGTCCGCCGTGGATCTACCCCTGGTGCACAAGAGGGAGCCACCACTTGGCCCGGTCTTCGTCCTCACTCCGTTAGCAGCAGTGCAAGCACATACGTTACCTGTCCTGATTACGAGGAGGTGGAGATAGGCTTGGGTGCGAGAGGCTATATATTTGCATCACACCCCATTGCAGGTTGTGTTAGCGGCAGGGGTGGAAAATATTACATATTTTTCTTAGTAGGGGTTATTGTCAGCGTTTCTTGACTGAAAGGGTTATTTGACAGTGTCAATCAGAATAACCATATGTTTGTGATTGGCGGTAAGACTTCCAATGCTCCGAGAATTACAAACATATATTCACTAGCTACTAAGCAGAATTGCAGATGTAGCCGTAAAGCATTGAAAAAAAAAAAAAACAGTTGGTGCAGAAATATTTCTGTGAAATCGGACGTAGGCCTACCTTCATAGAGTTTTAACTGTTACATACTTCAGTAACCATTTTGTAGTTAAATTTCTTTTAACGTGCGTTTTAGTACTATATGTATGCTTGAAGATGTTTTTTTTTTGTCGTGTACATATGGTCGTAGACACGAAAATATGTTTTTATAGAGGAAGGAAGGATGTTTCCCCACACTGTTACGTTCACAGCAAAAATCGGAAATAAATTAAATGTATTATTTCTCTACATGATGAGGTATTCGTAACCGATATGTAAAACAAATCCTTAACTGAAGATTTCCGAAGTTTCCCTCTTCCGTCGGACAACTTACAAACGAATAATAATGTTGCAAAGAAACAACAACAAAATGAAATATTGCATATAACGAATGTTAGTAAGAAATTGCAGGTTTTAAATTAATATGTTGAAAGTTAAATGCAATAGTGACAATTGTATTATAAACATGGCAATACTGAAACTTCTCTCTTCATCATTCATGATGTGTGTTCTGAAGTTTGTATTAGGTAGACGTAAATTGCAGCTATGAGGCGCTTGTGAAAATTCACATGCTGGAGTAGGGTAGGTTATCTCAGTCACGTGACCATGTTTTTTCGATTACCAGGATTTGATAACCTCTGCAACGCTATCCATGGTTTTAAAATTATGGTAATCTATAATAAGCCAACATATTAGCCACATGACAAATATCTCGCAAAATATTGTATCCACAGTACATTCTTCACACGTAAAATAATATTTTAAGGCTGTTCCCGTGACAAAAAATGCATAGATTTATATTTGCACGACATGGTGTTCGCTGTATAGACGTTACTTGTGATTTCATTTTCTACTTATAAAATATTTTTAATTCTCACAGTTTTTCCACAGCTGCATGCCAAAGTCAGAATTCGCAAGTTACGGGAACATAGTAATAACAAAAACCAAGTGTCTTACTCGAAGGAAATAATTCACACTGAAATTAGATATTATGGGAAATATGCTAAGATATTTAAAAACACACAACAGTCGTTTTGTATATAAAAAATTGCCATAAATGAAGCAATCTGCGATCATTTTCAGATTTTTATAAAGGTACAAAGGAGTCTCATGGTGTGTTTTTAAATATTTTATCATTTTGCATGTAACATATTATTTCAATGTAAATTATTTCACTCGAGTAACACACTTGGTTTTTTTATTACCACGTCCCCGTAACTTGCAAATTTTGACTCTGTCATGTCACTGTGGGAATACTATGAGAGTTAAAAAAATTATCCACAAGTAGAAAATGTAATCACAAGTAACGTCTATAAAGAGATCAATGCGCCGTACAAATAAAAAATACGAATTTTTGCTACGTGAACACGCTAAAATAGTTGACCGACAGCCCAACAGTTGAAATTTCGAACACGGGCAATCTTGCCTGGGGTAATATTTAATATACAGTAAACTTGAAATTTTTAGCTTACCTCCCCTACTGAATTTTCATAAGCGCAGATAGATTAGCCTACTTTGGGCATATTCGGTGAAGATAAGATTCTTGTTGCTCATCAAGGGTCTTGGGACTCTTTTATTAGCGTATAATTAGCCAGAAAAGGGAGGGAGTCCATGGGTTCCAGACTGTCCTTATAGTAACTGCTTAAATAGCACCATTTGCACCTTGAAAATCCATATTTTCCCGGCTAAGGACTCCCGGACCCACCATTTTATTGAGGAGATCAGCGTTAATTTATAATATTCCCAGCTTTAGAACCCCCTCCCCACCACCCCCCCCCCTCCCAAAAAAAACTCAAATCCTGCTCCCTGTACATGATGGCTTCGTGTGACGTGCTTCGTGTGACGTGCATCATGTGTTCTCGCGAAAAAAAATTCCCGAAGAGGCCAGCGTGTGTTTACAGTACATTTGATACGCGTATGGTAATTTTTGTTGCCTTCCCTTTTAGCTCCCCGTTAAATATTTGGGGGAAATGAGGGGCGTGTATTCAGCGACACCGGTGGCGTTGCCTGGGAAACGTGAGTCCGAAAATACGACTGACATTTACTACAAAAGAATACATAACTTGCAAATGAGGCGCACACGTCAGCCAGCGGTGACATTATGATGTAGGGGAAGTTGGAATAGTTCGCAGCAGCTAAACCCTGCCGTAGCGGGTCAGCTGCGAGCCAGGTGTCAAAGAAGTGCTTGTTGGGGAGTGAGAAGCCGGACTTGTAAATGACAGCGGTTGATGAGAGATGCTGTATGCAGCGCTGGGGGTTTGAGAGGGGGTAGGATAGAATACACGCTTCTATTTCCATACCACGGCCGCCATGGAAGGGGGGCAATGACCCCCGACCCCACAGGTCGACGTGACGTCCTTGTACGTCAACGGGCCGACATATTAATAGACGCGCACGTCCCGCGCTGACCTGACGTTACACGGGAAAGCCATTAACGCCGTCCGTCCCTCTGAGAAAGACTGCCACTCTTCTGGCCGCAACCATCGTGGTCCCCCGTCTGCAGCCATTTTGTTTATTTACTCTATAATTGTTGCTTATTAATGCCCCTTGATCCATCGAGGCATAGTTGCAACCAGAAGGCTGACACTAGACAGGGGCTACATTTCTTATTTTTAATTAGTCCCTGTACCAACGCCAACCTTATACATTTACTAATAGATAATATTTTAAGTCGATAATATTATTTTGTGTCGGGTTTATTTCAGTTCGTCGTTTAAAACAAGATATCGCTATCAAAAAGTTCAATGTGTAATCTTAGAATTTAAATAGGCGCATTAGTTTGAGAATCCGAAAAGAAATATTTGAGTGAGTGATAGATTCGTGGTCTTTGCGTTGGTGGGGGGTGACATGATGTGGGTATGGAGCAACGCCGGAATGAAAGCGCGGGGGAAACGGGAGATCCCCGAGAAACCCCGCCGCCCAGCGGCATCGTCCGGCACGATTCCCACATGCAAAAGTCCGGGGACCGAGGAAACATTTGGAAATTTAGGTTGGCCAAAATGAGGAGCATGGCTTCGCTGGTGTTTTAGGTGTTTAATGTGGAAATAAGCGTGTTCGTGTGTACCGTATTTTTAACTACTTAGGTAAGTTACAAAGTTGTGATAAATGTGATTAACACAGTTACAGTTTGTGTTCTGACTTATTTATTTCCACGTGTGCTGTACGTTGTACTCGTCAGCCAGAACTTCTGGACTGGGGATTCTGGTTGACTCCAAAATACTTTAATATGTGTGCAAGGTGATTGAGGTATCTAATACCTAACTGGCGTTTAATATGAACGAATTCTATTAGTCAAGCAATTCTTTAAACAGTTCTGGTATAGCTCTATAACGTTATCTTTGGTGGTTTACAAACATAGGGATAATGCACTTCACTTTTCCGCCGTGTTGGCCGAAACTGCAATGAAATTCAGTCCAAATTAAAAATTTTCATTGAACGGAAATTTTAACTGTCTTTTCTTGCAATAAAGTTCATAAAACAATACGTAATTGTATGTCAATGTACTTACATTTGTTAATTGTGTGTGGTTGGTGTTGATACTGGGACTAGCCACCCCACACCACTCTAATCTCAACAATGAAATTAGAAAGTCACCGTATCATGAAAGTGACATCTCTGTCATTATGTTCTCTGTGATGAACCTGTGGGAAGGGATACGGGTCTCGTATAGTTCTGAATAAAAGTAGGCAAACGCATCAACTGACTCTTGCAACGTTCGCAGTGCTGCCTATCGCTGTTAAAGTAGAATGTTAAATAATGATTTACTGCACAGAAAAATACAAATCTGTCATACCTCGTCTAAAGCTTGCACAGTAACGAAAAGAAACCCAATATTATCATATTTAACTAAGCATATCACGTGGATGTATGAGTCAAGTCGAGAAATAATTCGTAACCAGTTTCAAAATTCCAGTACAAATAGGAATTTGTTATACCTAAAGGACTTAGAAAACTATCTGTCGTTGAGTGAAGGTTGCACTACTTTTTTTTATCAAACAAATATTCGGAAAGTTCACTTAATTTTTAGCCTACTTTCCAACGGAAAAAGTAGGACTAGTCTTATGAGATCACCTTATTGTGTGTGTGTGTGTGTGTGTGTGTGTGTGTGTGTGTGTGTGTGTGTGTGTCCCTAAAAGCATTTGAACCAGTGGAACGAATTTCATCAAACTTTATACACCAATAGTACTTTGCAATCTGACTTGACTTTTATATATTTTATATATTACTTTGCCATTTAAAAATATGAAACAAAAGCATTAGTGCTGTTTGAACACCGTATTACGACAGCCATATGGGTGATCCATTTGACAGTTTTCAAGCCATGCTTATTAGAATGGTTTCTAACGTACACAAAAAAACTAGAGTTGTAACTTAGTTGTACAGGATCCCTAGCCAAGTCACTGTCTTTCCCCCTAAATCTTTCAAAGTGACTCTTACGTTAACCTTACACTATATCACTAGTTACAACGCACTTAGCCAGCTGATATCACGCAGGACCAACACGTACTTGCCTTGAAAATTGACGGGAGATAGTGTGAATAGTGTGTTGCGGCCACGCATGCGTCTCCAGGCGCTGTATCTTTACGTATACTAACGTCTACTTGCAGCTAGAAAATATGTCA
The DNA here is from genome assembly GCA_003012365.1 of Medauroidea extradentata. Classification (NCBI taxonomy): domain Eukaryota; kingdom Metazoa; phylum Arthropoda; class Insecta; order Phasmatodea; family Phasmatidae; genus Medauroidea; species Medauroidea extradentata. The sequence goes on from PNEQ01071484.1 coordinate 12,712, forward strand.
CTAACAATGGTCTACATGTTGCATAAGGTCATTGAAGGGAAGAACTATACACAGCAAATTTAAGGGATTTGTGTACAAATTATTATACATACACTCATCAATATAAACCGAAGAATCTAGCTAATTATATTTTGGCACATTATAAGATTGAATGTACATGAATATCTACATCTAGCCTTATTCGTGATACCAACGTTTCGAACTTCAGTGCCAGAAGTAAGTTACACATTTTAATTGTGATATTTCATGTGATACGTCGGTTACTTATTTCCGAAACTATAGAATCCTGCTCTCTGTTGGAAACCTCGCGAACTCAGTCCACAGATCCTTCCCGATATTGTGAAGCCCGCAACGTGGTTTGTCATGATGTTAAGGTATATGACAATATAAGATCGGTTTAACCTATATGCAGTATACAATGTCTATATTTATACTGTGCATATGGGGCAAGTCATAGCCTTGGCGACAAACTTAACTAGGACGTTGTCACAAAATTGCAATTAGAAAGTGTTCGATAACAAACACCAAGAAGCAATATCTGGGAGTAGGAAACCATTACGAAGATTTACGTACATCCGCAAAATTTTTGTTTTAAAGTGTTTCATACACTTTCTACCAAACTTTGGCCAAACTAAAAGCTGCAAAATGACAAAAACTGAATCCCGGATCATAAGACCTTGGCTCGGGTGGATTGGGTAATCAAGGCTTGAGAATACTTATTATTTCTGGCTACCTAGGATACGGCCAGTGTGAGGTCATGGTCCAGAGCTTTTTTTCTGTCAAATGAATTTTAGCACAGTGCTTTGAGAAAAAACTCCAAACTTTTTGCAGCCGTACGGTGCATAACAATATTTCGGCTTTTGCTAAACTATGCCTAGTTCACGAGCATAAAAAATAATATTATTTTGATGGATATTTATCTTATATTTATTACAAAATTTGTGATACTTTGGGAGCAAAAGTCTTAAAAAGTTCGTAAGGTTACGTATTACGATAAATGAGTCTACAAAAATTGAAGATCTTGGTAAATAAAGAGGATGTGTCAAATTGATATAATTCTCAAACACAAGAAATAAAAATTTACTTTGGTAACTTATGAAAAATTTTAAGGTTTATTTAATATTATAAATTCTTGGGTTTTTTTTTCGTAACATACGAATGAAAATCAATAAAAATCGTATGTTAAATAAATTTTTATTGTTCTTCTTAGAAGTTTACAAATGTGACATTGCTCCTCCAACCAAGCTTTCCAATTATACAGAATGATTCTTCATTAGACCGACACATTTTGGGAGGTGATTTCTGAAGACAAACTATGACGAAAACATACAGACGACATATGGCCTAAAATTATTACTAAGGGAGGTGCGCACCCTTAAAAGTAAGAGGTTTGCGAATGCTTTTCTGTACGCAAATAAGAAACTACGTGATATTAGGGACCAATATTTCGTACAAAGTTTACTATAACGAAGCTGTTAAAAGTATTTGTTTGCATTTTGTAAAATCATCTCTAAAATTAATAATATCGGTAGACTCATAAATAATCGTAATTGTTTGAAAGTGGTAATCGTGCATTTTAATAAACGTTTTTTATAGAATAAGAAAAAAAAGGTTGACAGAAACAAAAAAGTTCGTCTTTGTGTGACACTTTTAGGGCATTGGTTTCCGCTGAAGTTCATTTTGTTGTCTTGTCAAACGTTCATCAATAATACCTGTCGCTATGGAACCTGTGTAACGAAAGCCAGGCGGGTTGCCTAGTACACTGGCGCAGTGCTCTGCACATTCATTCAGTTGGCATTTATACCTTTTAAACTGTGTAACTACTAGAAAATAATATCAATAACAATAAAGGCATACCATAAATGTACTTATGAACATAATGTTTATATTATTTAATGTACTGGTCTTAAAACAGTCATTGGTATGGTATTAATGTTAGAGATCTTGTTCCACTGTTACTTATAGAGGCAGCCTGAGATGTCGGCGTACAGCAAGCAATGTCGTAGAAAGGATTATCAGGTTCCACTCAACATGCTTGGTGTGTTCCGAATTAAGATTATTTATATAGTAAATAACATGTGGTTTTATGTAGCACAGTTATGCTCAGTGAGTCGCTAGCTAATAGCACCTAATGCACTAAACGTAACGTAGGCTCCGAACCATTCGATTACCCGAATCGGTGTCTTTTAGCGCTGGAATCGAACCTCCGGCCAATGAGCGAGATTCAATTTCGATTTCCTCAGAGAATTTGTGTGTGTTTGGGTGTGTGTTGATGTGTGTGCATGTAGA
>PNEQ01071484.1:17500-40606 GCA_003012365.1 Medauroidea extradentata
ACACCACCTCCCCACCTTAACAAACCTTTCTCAAGCACCAGGGATGGAGATTACACTCCAGCTACTCTGTGACTCGAGACATGTACGTAGACAGGACAATTTCTCTAGACTGCATGTACATCCTCCTGAGAAAACGAAGCTTCTACTACAATGCGCAGGAAAGGTAAATCAAACAAGATGTGCCATAAGTTTTAGGCGTATCTCTTAAGGGGCTGTGTTATATCTCTTGTTAAAGTTATTAATTTTCATACAGTAAATTAAGGGTGTGAGGAATTATCGGCAATGTCTTTAAAGAGCCGTGTACAGCTGGCTTACGAAAATGATTTCAACGTGTTACAAGAAAAAATTTTTTAAAGTAATATTACTAAACGTGCTCGAAACAGTCACCTACAAAAATAAAACAAATTAAAAACTTTGCTTCTCTATTCTTATTTTCTCGATACCATCCTTAGTAGCATGGTTTCGAGGAAACTTAAAATTACCAAAAACGACTACTTCAGACTGCTGTCACGTAACAAATGCAAAAAAAAAATCATACGCTGCACATACTGCACACGTGCCGTAAATAAAACAGTAGAGTCAGCACTTAAAGTCCATAGGAAAAGGCGAATGACCAAAACACCGTACGACGTTTTCACCGCACGGCTTGAAGGCGACACGGTTGCTGACACACAAACTGGTCCAGCTGTTATCGCTCTCATGTTTCCGTAGCTCAACGTTACGTCTACCGCCAGCTGTATAAGGCTCTTAATCAAACTGCATGTTACGGGCTACTGCTCAACATATAAACAATTTTATCAATTTTTTTCTAAATGCAAATGTATTTTGTAATTTGTTTTATGTATGTCAAGCAATAGCCCGTAAAAATTAGTTTTAGTGAGATTTGTTTAAGTTAATTAGGCCCCTATGTTCATTGGATTTCGCAGTTGATAAGATGAAAATGCATGCAAATTTTGGTTTGAAATGCCAGTATGGGAAAGCTGACTGGGATACACTTTTTATAAAAGTAAAATTTACTCCGTAGTAACGCGTACAAATCTAACACTAAGTCATACAAATATAAAATTTTACCCACTTGAACGCTTTTAAGCTATTGCGACGGATATACGAGAGATCTGTGGAGAAACGAGGGAGTGCGAAGGCTGGGAAAACGGAAGTACCCCGAGATAAACTGCTGCCAAACGGCAACAGCCACCTCGTTCCGGCGTATAAAAATCAGAAGCGACCCAACTAAGGTTGCCGTGGTACGATTAAGGTGTTCTGATTACTGTACAACTTATTCCTGGCCATTCACGAATCTGAGGAATCATGGAGGCGCATGCTTGGAGTAAGGTCAGATTGTTTTTATTGCACCGATGATGCAAAAATGTAACAAAAATTCTTGTACTTCTCATGTCTTGCGTGTGTCCGCAAAAAGTGCTAAGTTTGGTTAGAAGAGATGTCAAAAATATTTACATATTAGTACTCCAGCAAGGAAACTTGGCCAAGTACAGTTTTTAGTTTAACTGTACGACTGTCCTATATCTTACTTGTCTGTAATGGCACCTTTTTTTGTACAGTTTTGTCAGATATTTAGAAACTTTGTGATTTCGTCTTATAGTAATGTACCAAAAAATTTTAGTTTTCGTTTAGGTACAACCTGATTCAAACAACTTTACATACGTGTCACTACCCCAATTGGACCTTGACATGAATTACACTTCCTTAATACGTACAGGCTCAATCATTGGTATCCCTGTGCCACCGAGCAGCCAATTAGCAGCTGCTGTCTGCTTGAGTACTCGTACACAGATATTCTTGGAGGCTATCCTACAGGTCAGTCAACACCCAAATATTTACGGTCAGTTCTTGTACTTCACTACAGGCTACAAGCCGTTGCCACTATTTATGGACATGCCTTATTGAAGTAAGTGAGAGAGTTAGAGGTTTTGGTCAGCGCTCAACGTCGAGATTTTTAGCGCTTGTGGGGGGGGGGGGGAGATTGAGGTGAGCATGGAGCAGCGCCAGAATGATAGTGCTGGGAAGACAGCATCTCCCTTATGCGTGACTGTAAAGCAATTTATGTAGAAAAACCAAAATTACCGTGGTATAGTGGGGACCGGATTCCTATAGGCCAGGTTGCCAGTAAAATGACATGTTCTCTGGTGTTCACAGACCTATTACGTATAGGTAGTCAAAGTGAAATAACAGGGTTTCCACAATTAATACAAAACTATTCTTTAATTAGACAATATATTTTTAGAACACAAAATTATTTTAATTTTAATAATTTGAGAAACAACATTGAGTCATGTTTCTATCAAAATGAGTTGTGGGTGTTATAATTTTGTACAGAGGTACATAAACGTATTATAAGACCATATTAAGTGAAATTTGCAAGTGTAGCAAAGCACTGAACTATGTGTTCATTTGAGAAACACCATAGTTCATTGACTACCTCTGTAAAGAAATTATAACATTCAAAAATAATTTTGGTAGAAAATTGACATGCTTTTCAAATTACACTTTCATTAAATCAAATATTAAAAAATTGGATCACTGATTTACGGCAGGAAAAGTTGGCTGTACCCTAGGTTTCAATATAACATGTCCACACCTAACGTTCTTCTTTAATTTTTGGCGTTTCTGTATTTGACTAGGCCATTGATAACTCTGGTGCGCAGCTACTGAATTTTTGTGAATCATCTTCAAACCGTTACATTCCCGCCTTACAACCACAGAAAGCACAGGCCGCTACGTTGTTTTGCAAAATACGGTGGCACGAAAGATTCTTGTGATCTTCCATTGACCATTACTAGAGGTGATGGTTTATCGCGGGAAAAATTAACTGTTTGATGAATTTCAACACATGTTCAGCTTACCAGAAGATAACAGGCTTTAGCTTCTACTCGGAGCTGTTACCCTATTTGGCAGAACCAATAAGAATCCCGATATTGAAATATTTGATGCCTGCTATTGGTCTACAGACAGATACGTTGTGTCAGAAGTATATCACCGAATCATATTGTGCGAGAAACTACGGCGTTTTCAAGGGTATGTTGACATAAAACATTTTCGCGATGTAGTATCACTAGAGATGATGAAATTTCGCGAATTCAGTGATCTGCGTGTAAGAATCAAATATCTTATGCATACTCAAGTCCCGACCATTTGTTCACTAGCTGCTACTCAGCGGAACAGCAGACAATGAACGAATAGACAGGGCTTGAGTATGCATAGGACATTTGATTCTAACATGCAGGTAATTGAATTCGAGAAATTTGACCCTCTCTAACTATCACCTCTATCAATTACCTCTACTCATAGATAGGGATAGGTTGTTTTCGCAAGAAGATATTTGCCCCACTTTGCTGCAGTACCTTACGTCCACACCTGCAGTTCTAATTGGCACAGTCCCATAATTGTGCCCTCTGAACAAAGACATGCTGCCAATAACCACGAAGGAGAGCTGCAGATATGAACGTAATGCATTAAAACTAACTGGTGCAAAAATATTTTAGCAAAAACTTCCGACCCCTACTCGTAGAGCGTACAAAACTTACTTATACTGGTGCACCGAAGTTGCAAAACTTATATTTGGCTAGCACTTATGCCCAAGGCCATAATTTGTCCTAAAATTACTTCACAACAAGTCGTATTTGGAAACAGTGAAGCTCGGATTGATTTCCGTGTAGGAAAAATCTTAACTGCTACGTGTTTCCTTCAACTCACAGTTGTTAAGTAACTCAAGTCTGTCTGATACATTCGAGTAGGAAAAGTTTTTGTGGCAAGTTTCTAAAGAAAAACTGCGGGTGTGTACTATCATGCATTTAAAAACTTTAGCAATATATGTGTAGCCCTACTGAAGAGAAGTTCTCAAGGGGAAGACAGACGTTTGTGTTGAGCGCTTAGCACATAGAGGCGGTGAAACAAGAAGTGAACCAGTAAGAGTCTGCCTTACAGCCAGCAGCTGATCGCGGTTGTTGTAGTCCAATAGCGCGCAAATTAGATTGGTAACAGTATGTTATTATTGCATGCGTCTAAAGCCAAAGAACTGAACTACAGACATCAGGATGTATTTTTATCCTTTGCCTTCAGGAGACCGAGCCCCAATTCCCAAAAAATGCCTTTTTTTGAACATTTTCACTACTATTTCTCTCTAATTACATAAGATCGAGCCCAAGTAAAAAGTGCCGTCTACAGAAAATAGCTTTTCACCTTTCCTGGAAAGAAACTATGTTCCCAGAACAGTTTTTTTTACTTACATATGCGTATATGAACAAACGTACCTTTTACAAAAACACATTGATAGAGAATCCTCTTAAGACACGAAACAGGCAAGCTTACATAAGCAAGCTGGAATGACGGTTCCATTACAACAGACATACTCGATCTGTTACTCACTGCTCGAGGTTATAGGTTGACTACTGTATATAGAAGAATATTTCCTGTCCATAACCCTGGAGGCATTACCAAAATTTTTTGAAAAAGCAAGACATTCTTCAGTATGGTGCTGTTAGGATAATGTCAGGAATGTTTTAATAATTTATAAATATTCTCATTACTGCGGGATATTAATAATCAGTATGTTCGCAGTAAAAAAATTATCTTTGCCAGGAATGTTTTTAATAATTTATAAATATTCTTATTACAACTAGATATTTAATATTTAGTAATCAGTTTGCTCGAAGTAAAGAAAATATCTTCACCGTCTTGTTACCTAATAAATATATTTCCGAAATTATACTTCGCAACTGTTTACCAAACCACTTTTAAAAACACTATTAGCGATTTAATTTACAATTTATTAGCTGTAAACATACAAAAACTGTAAGAATTCAAAAACTATTCGGAGGTATATAGTAACAGGCAAGTGGGGAATTTGTGTAACTACAAACTTTAATTGATAGTCAAATAATAGCACGTGTATTAGAAATTGTGACAACCACATATTAAAGACTTTTTTTTTGTGAAAGTTTGTTTACAATGCAGTGCTGCCATATTATTGTTTCGTGGTACACGAGTTCTTTACATCTCGTGTGGTTATGCTTATGCTCTCTTAGCTCTTCTGATTTCGTTTTCTAGGTGTATACCAGCTGGCAACACTGTTGTCGTGTTTCATCACAGAGAGCCGAGGCGTCCACGCCGGCCACTACTAAAGCTATAAAAAAACAACAAAGTGTTACGGCACTTTTGTGTCGGGCCAGGAGACGAGCGGGGTAGTTTTGCTTCTGCACTCTTAGCTATTCTAAGCTTCATGATTTCGTATCCTACGTGTCGACCAGCTGGCAACACTGCTGTGTTTTATCACCGTGAACCGAGGCGTCCACTACCAAAGCTATAAAAAAACAACAGACGCTTTTGTGTCGGGCCAGGAGACGGACGGGAACAAGGGAAACGGACGCGCGAAGTCGCGCACTGGAATAAAACAAAATACGACACCTCGGAAAAAAAATAACACTTCCGCGTCATTGTCTGTGAAGCCGCCATTACCTTCGCAAACGACAGTCTCCTGTGAGGCGGACAACCACGCAGACATTTCTGTGACCTTTCTACGACGCTTCCTCACGAGACAGCGACGCGGTATTTTTCACGAGTTCACTTGTTGGTACGACTGAACTTTTATCCCTTTGTAGTCAGTACGCGTTGTCATTTGTAAAATGGTCGCTTCTGTTATGAGAAGTGTGTTGTCTTGGATGCCTGGTTGTTTCAGCTTTGTTGATATTGTGCTCACATTTGTTCCGCAGGAAATAAAACAACATCCTGCGATTTTTATAATATTTCATGTAAATTGTGAGGCTATTATTTACACCAACGTTAATTTAATAAACGCGGTAATTTTTTTCAATAGAATTTACATTCTCCAAACTAGTTACAAAGGTGAATTACCGAATAAAATATTTACCTACAAAATTTGCAATATTATTTTGTGACAAATATTACTTCGCTGTCATAAGAATAACTTGAGGAAAATGGGATATTCTATTTGCTTTTGGCTTCTACACGACTTTGCTTTAATTATGTGACTACAGTAATTTGCATTTATCACGAAAGATACTCGGGATGTGCCTTGGAATTCTCAGCAAGCGAAACAATTCAAACGAGCTGACAGCAGCGTATATTTTAGTATATAACAAGAAAATAACGCAATTTCTTCAGGTTCAATAAGGAGATTTTTTTAACATGTCATGGAAAATATCAAGCTAACAATGTGTAGCATGTATGTGTATTTTTATATGTATTTATGTGTATTTATAAAGCATTTTTGCTCGCGATGAAGGTCTTAAAAATTCAATAAAAGATAAAAATCGTCTACTTTATTACACATCTTATTAAAATACCTCACAATAAATATGCTACACTTATCTAGCTGCGATTCACAACTCCGAATATACGTATTTACAATTATTATTAATATTTTATCCTCCTACCATCTAGTTAGTGTGGAACGAGCAGAGGGTATTGGGTTACATTGTACTTCCCCTACATCTTCTGATGGTGTACAATATAGCATTTTTACCCTATTTTTGTCACTGACAAGCCGTTTCACTGGAAAAAGACTATAGGAGATATGATAAACGCCCTTCAAAGTCACTCTTATCGCTTATTGCACCTGATCCTCTAATGCGCTAATCTTTTCCAGCATTAAATGTAGACCTAGTTATTTTTATTATTAAGTTGATTGGACACTTGGAAAAAATTTTTATATGCACTGAACCCCAAAATAACCTTGAATTTTGTAAGATACTACAAAAATGGGAACAAAATTTGCGTTACCTTTTAACTGAATTCAAATCCGTGACAATAGTATCTGACTCGTGATGTTAGTATATGTTGTATGTCAGGAGTAAACGGTTCAAACGGTTGCGCTGAAAGTTCCCGTATTTGGCGTACTCACAAAATTAATACTAAGAAAACAGGGGCAGTTCGGTTTTTTTTTTTTTTTTTTTTTTCAGACTGAGCTGCAGGTAGTCGAAGCTGCACACTCCTGATGAATGCGATGCAAAGGTACCAAGATGTTGTGGTTATTGAACCATTTGTGACCACTCACATACAAGAGGCACCTGCAAACCAGCGCGTCTGTAACTGTAGTGTCAATTAGCTTGCAACTATGTACAAGTCTTGGCCACTACAGCCCTACCTGAGCCGCCATTGTAAGTAGGCTCTTGACAGCGAGGTCTTGTGAGCCAATGAGGGTCAACAAAATAAACATGGAACAACAGTGGAGTAGAAAACATAAGATGCCCAAGAAAATACACGCTGCCTAACGAAATCGTCCTGCATGATTTCCACATGCGGAAATCCTAGTCGACGGACTGATTTGGTGATATACTTCTGACACAACGTAGCTGTCTGCAGACCAATAACAGGCATCAAATATTGCAATATCGGGATTCGTTTGGTTCAGCCAAATAGAGTAACAGCTCCGAGTAGAAGCTAAAGCCTGTTATCTTCTGGTAAGCTGAACATGTGTTGAAATGCATCAAACTGTTAAGTTTTCCCGCGATAAACCATCACCTCTAGTAATGGTCAATGGAAGATCACAAGAATCTTTCGTGCCACCGTATTTTGCAAAACAACGTATCGGCCTGTGCCTTATGTGGTTGTAAGGTGGGAATGTAGCGGTTTGAAGACGATTCACAAATATTTAGTAGCTGCGCACGAGAGTTATCATTGGCCCAGTAAAATAGAGACGCGCCCAAAATAAAAGAATAAAAACGACACTATTAAATGATTGTGACTTACACCACTATGAATCTCAGTCCCTCATTTTATAACGTAATATTGAAAATAAATATGCATTGTACATACTTGTTACTCAAAAATTATACGCCACGATATTTATACCTAAAGATGACCACAAAAACCCGTGATCGCTCTATTACGGACGAAGAAAAAAGAATGCTTTAATGAATAATAGTGATCTATAAATCAGTGTATACACGTGTAATGTTCTTTGAACGCTGTTCGTAAGCAGACGTTACTCATGCGCGATGGGCAGTTTTCGAATGATCGTGTAACGGCCGAAGCTCTGAACAGTGCTCTGCAGCTTGGGCAGGCGGTCACCTTAAGGGGCCCGCCTCGTGGCACATGTGTTTGTGTGAATGAGGTATGGTGCTAAGGGCGACATCGTATGGGCTCTACACTTAAGGCGTGCAGTCTTCGCAAAAAAACAAATTTCCTATGGGACTTTAAGTGGTGACCCTATTGTTTTATTTACGAAATCACTTTACTAAAGTCCGATGCACTACCCTTAAGTGACTTCACATGCATTCGGCTAGTATATTTTCCGCTATAGCAGCCTAAAAACCCAGTTTTAACCCATTTTGACGTGCCCTAAAAGGGGATTTCTAATACGTGTGTTGTCTTGAAGGTACTTAAGGGCAGTCGTCTGAAGTGTGTATTCTTTTCGTAGAGAAACGGCGTGAACACACGTGTATTAGTTTCGGTGTAAAACATTTACTTCAAACACGCTGCAGTGTGATTTTATGGCAACGAGGCGGGCTCCTTAAGACAGTCGCCACAGTCTCTAATGGTTAATGAAGGCCGCGGCCTTTAATTTAACTACCCTCCTAACAAGAGTAATTTTAATATCTTTGAACTTTCCTGTCACAATGCATTTTCCTTATTTGCCTGATTAAACAATCGGGGTGAAACATTACTGTAGAAGAGCTCCATTGTCTTTTAACGCTCGGTTTCATTCGCCATATTGAATTTTATTTTAGTTTATTTTTAATTATGAGAAGAAAAGTGTTAAATCGGCGACTATACCGCAAATTCTATTTACTTTGTGCTACAGTATAGACATGGCAATTGAGCTAGTAATGTACAGTCAGGTCGCAATCAGTCTGGCAAATGATTATAAAAAAATTTGCAACACGGATTGCAGTGTAATTATAAGTTAAGGGGCCTCCCTACCTGCGCTTGAAATGTGCTGCAGCGAGTTACGGCTGTTCTTTTTTTTTATGAAACTGTTTAACGTGCATTATATTTCCATATCTACGAAAAGAACACACACTTCAAACCACGTCGCTATAGTTTTAAAAATTTGGCACGTTTATTACAACCATCATTTTCGGGCCCCTCAAAATGGCCTAAAGAGGGTATTCCAAACTACCGTATCTGGAAAAATAACAACCGGATTCGAAAAACACCACCATAGAAACAGACGTCAGACTTCGAAGTATGCTGGCCACAGATAAAATAATGTGTTCACGGCTTAAAGTCCCATAAGAAAAAATATAATAGTAAATCACTGCACACCAGCTGAATGACTTGCGCGGAGAGGCGATAATATATTACATGCACCGTTTAGCGACACTCTTACCGCTCCTGCCTCACAAATACGAACGCAGCCTATCTAAGGAGGTCCCTCAACAGCTACTACTCGACCACGACAACTAGTCCTCCCGTGAGAGGAAGAAGCGTGGTGCTAGTAGCAGGTAGACGCGTCACAAGGAGGGGAAGTGTACTGCACCTGACATGAGTTCATAGCACATGGTGAGTGGAGACGTAGCGGTCAGAACAAAGAAACACAGATAATGTAACAACTTTTTGATAAGCAGGACCAGCGTGCGAATGAGGCTTGAATACTGATCATATAACATTTCCTTAATAAAACTATTATATGAGGCAGAGTGAAAGTAGCGATTTATTATATCAAATATGCGGCAGGTGAAGTAGACAAGAAACATTGAATTACAAAATGCGCATTTGAGACGTTATCATTCGATATAGTAAACAGGGCCATGCAAACTCTTATAAATGCTACCTTTCCTAGGGCACCCTTTACAATCTAAGTTTTATTAACTTGTAAACATTATTAAATAACGAAATTAATTATTAATTTTGTTACATAAAATCAAAAGTATAAAAGTCCTAGATGAACAAACGGAGAGCGTAACACAATTAAAGTTTATGCGACTACGTAGAAATTAGCCGAAACGCAGAATGTAGAGGCGAGTAGACGTCCAAAGAAAGCACATGTTGAATGTGTACGTTGAAGTATTATTGCAGTCATGGGCGACATTTAGGGGGGGCAGAGAGGCAAATGCCCCACCTGGATTTAGAATTTTAAGTGTATAAAATATACATTTTTGAATATATTTCTTTAAATAATGCTAAGTTAAGCACATAAAACTGACGTTTTATTATTAAGTTTCCAATTTATACATGCTTAATTAATAAAAAAGATGCAACAAGGTCACTATTGCCGAAAAAAATCTTGTCTCCCCCCCCCCTCCAAGAAAAACCTGAAATGACGCCCATGATTGCAGTATTACTGAATTAATGGAAGTCTTATTGAAGTGGACTACTTGAAACATTGGTCCTCAGTTAAATAATCGTGGAATATTGAAGTAATTGTATGCCGGAAGTTGAATCCTTTAGTTGAAATTGAACCCTCCACTGTATTAGTTAAAGGGAATTGGGGAATTAATGTTAGTTTTTAACGAAACATACAGGGGCTAACAAGCGTGGACATGGTGGGATGACTTACCAAATGGAGGGTTGTCACAAAAAATACTTAAATTTCAATCTAAATGCCTCAAAATTCATTCATTAAAATGCAAAATTTAACTATAATACATGATATTAAAAGCGAAAGAACAAGTATCATTAGGCACTAAGTCCCGAAGACTAACATCTCCCTAAAACCAGAAACAATCGCAATATACGTCATGCTTTTTGAGAGGAGGCTTCCACAATGCGCTAAAAGACGCGGTGCGGTGAGCGTTGATGAAGCTAAAGAGTTTAGAATGCCACCGACAGATGGCGCGCGGATGTCTGTAGAGTGCTTAAAGAGCAGTATGCTCTGTGCGCAACACATGCTGTATGCGGTAGGTCGCAGAAAGCCAGGCGGTGCAAAGGTTACTGTTGTGCCTTCAGTCGAGCTGAAATGCAGCCAAGCACGATTTGCGCTAACATAAGGACGGTCTCTCTTCCACACTGCGAGAACAGCGCGTGGGAGCACATACGGTATTTCCTGTGGGTAGTATTACAAACTGATAGTGGCGTGGCGAGCTGGCTCGTGAAGCGAGCCTGTGGTCGCTTTGGCTGGACAGGGAGACGTGAAAATAAACTGTAGTGCAACTAGCAGAGAAATACTGCTCCAAAACTAACAATCCTAGTACCCTTCAATTAATAATAAAAGTTAAATTCAGTTGATAAATCACTCTCATACTATAAATAATAACACATATGCCTCAGAATACAGATACAAATAGTGTACAACTAATAAATGGCACAAGTTCACATCTATACACCGGTTGTCTGCGCCACAGCATTATGGCCGGTGCTGTGGTGCGCGACACTAGTTGCGCGCGGTGGTCAAGGACAACCCAGCGGTAGTTTTGCATTTTTCCCGCGGGACTAATTGTCGTGATCGAGTAGGAAATGGCAATGTCTGTACTGTAACACAATGTAAACAGAATTTGCGATATAATTGTGTATTTAAAATTTTTCTTATTAGAAATTCAAAAAAGCTAACAATAAAATTATTCAATTTGGTGACAGAACTCGAACCTTAAGTTGACATTTCTTGACAGGGTTGCCAAATCTTAGTCCGCGGTCTTCGGCTGTTTGATATGCGTTTTCCGGTTTGTTCTCTAACGTATTAGGTGTAACACGTATTAAACATGTGAGAATCGGGCAATGTGTATTTATAGTAACATTCCAACTCCTACACATTGAATCACAACATTCATCCTTATTGACGGTTCCCAATTCAGGCGCTTTAGGTACCTCGAGATTAATGAGCACACCATCCTGTGGATAAAGCCTCGGGTAGGAAAAATACATAGTGGAGGTGGTTTAATGGGACAGGTGTTGTTCTTCTGAGAGAGAGAGAGAGAGAGAGAGAGAGAGAGAGAGAGAGAGAGAGAGAGAGAGAAGATGCGCCTACTTTGAGGCGAACAAATCGGAAGTTTTAATTAACACGAGGGCCGTCGGGCGTCGTCGGTAATTAAGAGCAAGTGGTTATCAGCGCCACGGGCACATCCACGTCGTGTAGCTCAAAATACGCCCCTGCTCCCAGGAAGCTTCCCTAAAAGCATTTGACAATACAGGAACACAAACGTACGCTAGAAAAGTGCGGGAATGTTTTTCGTCAGTCAGCACCTGAATATTATTTTTGAGAGTTGTCTTTCCTGCCAATAAAGATTGTTTTCTGTTTCCATACATAGACCACCAGTCGCAATCTTCATGTGACTACCACACCTCTCGTCTTGCATTTGTCTAAATTGACAGAACAGGAAATTTAATATTGTGAAAAAAAACTATTGTCCATACCGTATAAGAATTCCATTATTCGACAGATCATAAAAAAGTAGGGCAATGTAAACAAAAACATTATGTATCCTTCCACCACCATATGCTTTCCAGCTGACAATCAAAACATATCAACAGTTAAGGTATAGTATCATTGCAATAGAATCCAAAGTGTGTTGTGATTTTCTTTTGTATATTTTTAGATCTCAGACAGGTAAGGTAATTTGTTTTCAATACTGGCTGCACAAGTCTTTAAGGTTAGGTAGGCAATTTTAATGGAAAATGATTTCATATTGCAGCAATGGATAACCTACTCTTCAGTAGTTCAGGTAATATAACAACTCACAATTTTACATCATTTATTGTATATTTTCCTAGGTATGCTCAAAATTGTAACATTTTAATGGCATTACAAAAAAACTTGTATGGGTAACTTATCTATTTTGTATTTCAACTTGACACCTGAAAAGTTTAAATAATAGTAGCTTATTGGGTTACAACATACTGAAGTTGCTAGAGCATACGACATTGTAAATAAACATCTTTAAATGAAATTAAAAAATATATATATAAAATAGGCCTACATGAAAGCATTAATTCAATTATTTTTCTTGTTACCTTCAATTTGGTTCTTCTGGTTCTGCACTATAAAATCATAAAGTAGTAGTTTAAATTTCATGTAGCAGACTATCGAAAAATCTTACCTTTTGTGGGTAGGACCTACCTTCGAAATATCGGTGTTATTATCAAAGTCGTGCGACTCACAAACTTAAAAAAAAAATTGTCAGCATGTTAATTTGTAGACTACATAGCAAAAATTTGCACTCTCACAACCTAAACGGAAATAATATATATAAACAAAAAGAGTAAGTAATAAACAAACATGGGTAGGACTAATTTCCCAAATCAGCTTTAAATCTTTTGGTAACACAAATGATTAAACACATACACTTTAATGACCGGGAAATACATAGGCTGAAGTTTTGTGACCTTTTCTTTTGGTAATATGTAGGCCTACAGCATTTTTGCAGCTGACAGGCACAAAATATCACGTGGACTTCAAATTAAATGGCACCACGTACTTGCCGTACATATTCTAAAAACACTGATATTTTCGTACAAAAATTATTTATTGAGTCGGCGACTTGAAAAAGCATGTTAAAATATACGCCCACAACAAGAACCGTACAAATATAACACAAATTCCGTTAAAATAAAAGGTAGGTAACATTTGTTTATTGTCTGTAGCACTTTTCTCTGGAAGCATTACCTGCTTCTTACTTAGCTATTGTTTTTGTAGACATGCCACGATGCTGAAAAACTGAACGTTTTTCCAGTTCCCTTTTCCGAAACGCGTCTTAAAATATCCCGTTGTCGATTACAGGCCGTGTATTTCAATTCCCGCATTGCAATACATTAAATATATGCACAGAATTTACAATAACACCTTAAAAGAAAATGATTACAAACGCACACGGTCACGAAACACGAACACACGAGTAGCTTACGTAATGGCGTCCGTTGTTTTGGTTGTCGGTACAGGTTTGTGTCTGTTGATAATGGTGCGGTTGTTTGTAGAATAATTATAGAAATCACGCAGTTTGAATAGAATAAAAAAGTTATCTGACTAATACTGGATACATAACCGTGTTAATATATTACGGTTCCTCCAAAGCGCTTGCTTATTTTTCACGTATAATACACACTATTTTCAATGTCGGCGATGGAAGTTAACCAATTTGTTGATCAGGGCTACCACTACTGCTTCATCAGGTCATACGAACACGTCCTGTTGTTTTAAATGGTATGTTATTCTACCACGTGTTTGGCACATGTTAAAAATATTGGTAGCATCGGCTGTCAAAATACGGAAATCTTACATGAGATAGACAGTAGGGGAATATGCAGTTAAAAGCATCACATCTGCAATTTAAATGTAGTAGCTTTAACTTTTTTTTCCGCGTATTTAAGCTCTCTATAATATTGGCGCATAGACGTTGCTGTAGTATGCTAGAAGAAAGTTTTTTTTTTTTTTTTAAGAAATACTACCAAAACACAGACTAAATAGTAATAACTCGCGAAATGACGAGGCGGCTCATTTAATATGGGTAGAGATGATGGTTCATCGCGGGAAAAGTTGACTGTTTGATGGATTTCAATACACGTCCAGCTTACCAGAAGATTACTTGCTTTAGCTTGTACGTGGAGCTGTAGCCCTATTTGACTGAGCCAATAAGAATCCCGATATTGTAATATTGGATGCCTGGTATTGGTCTGCAGACAGCTACGTTGTGTCAGTGTTTTCAAGGCTATCTTGGCACAAAACATTTTCGCGATATACCATCATCTCTAAATATGGACGATCTTCGCCGCTTTTTGGCTGCCTGACGTTGTTGATACCAGCCCCATGTGTGCTTGGCTCCTGCATGTTACTACAGGTTTCCTATTGGCCTGGCTGCCGGCTAGCAGAGCAGCTGGCTTGAGCTGATTGGCAGTAGGTGTTTTCGCCACGTTGCTGGCCAGGGAAGCTATCTTTCTGGCGAGTATGACGGAGATCACAGTCCTTCTAGCTGTGTCACTTGTATACCCTAATATTCGGTGACCAAACGTGTGTTCGATACATATACCCACGAAAAGAAAATAAAGTTAAAACAACATTTCTTTATTATTGTATTCTAGATATCATGCTTAGAGGTAATGTTTCGGGCCACCTCAAATTGGCTAAAAACGGCATTTTTTTTTTCAGGCTACTGCCACGTAAAAAATTACCAGCCGGAATCTAAAAACAAAATTAGAGGCGCAAACGCTGGCCTTTATTATGTACGTTCCTTAAATAAAACAATAGGGTCACAGCTTGAAGTTTCATAAGGAAAAGCCAATGACCAAATCACTGCACGCCGAGTTCGCGCCCCGCGCATAAAGGTGATACGATAGCTGATACACGAGTCAGTCTGGACCTTATCGTCTGCCTGTTTCCGTACCCCAGACGCGACATGCAGCTCCTGCTGTTAATAGTGCCGAGCTATCCTGCCCAACGGTGGATGATTGACTCTTAAGCCCAGTTCACACCGAAAAAATAACAGTAACAATGTTAATTACAAAATATTACATATAAAAATATTATCAACAAATTCCAAACTACGGTATACTATTTTATAGCAATGTTGATAGCAAATATACTGCATTGCTGAAAACACCAATGTTACTAACAAAGTTGTAATATCTATGACCGGATGTTAATAGCAATGTTGATGACAAAAATGCCTACAACATAGCTGATAACATTACAAGTAATATTTGTTACCAACCACATTTGATCTAGACCGCCCTAGAATGAGTCGGGAAAACAATTTTATCAACAGTATTGGTGACTAAAGTTATTAACATGTTTCTAAATTCACAACTTTTGTTGCTAGCAAAATATTTTTGTACCAAAATGTTGGTAACAAATGTTATTAACATAATTTTATAAGTATTAACAAAGTTAATAACACAACGTTGGCAACAATGTTGATAACAACATGATGTCAAAATAATTTTCAAGCATTTTTACAACATTGTTAATAACTTTCTTGAAAGCACATGTTATTAGCAATGTTATCGTTGGTGTAAAATAGGCTTCACAAAGCATATTGACACTTTTGGAGTACTGTACAATTTTGAAACACTCAACAAGTAATATTGACTCCGTATACGCGGATAATAAAAGACTGCGTGTGGCCCATCATACACTTGGTGTGACGTACAATACGTGTATTCCGGACATCTCTACCCGGCAATATTCCACTCCTTCCCTCCTGTGCTTTAGTCCAACGAGTAGGGATACATCATGATTTTCGCGGAACGATTTCATGACATATTGTATTTCCAAACATTTTAGCTTATGTCCACGTTAGTGACTGGATGACTTCAACTGTTGACTGTCTGAGGTATCTACCAGCGAGTCACATAACCTTGGTATCGCTGTAATGTTATTCTGACCGGGCACATCATCTTATACAGACACGCTGCCAATAACCAAATAAGAAAGCTAATGGGATCTGTGAACGATTCATGCAATGAGTTCGTGTTATAACCATAACAGTTTTTTAGACATACATCATTGCGGGCTAATGTTGCCTTATTGCAGAAAAAAATAAAACGAACAAAAAACAAATAAGAAAAAGTCAATAAGCTGTAGTCAACAGACATAAAACATACAGATAATTCCTTAAATGTAGCCATATCCCAGAAGCCAACATAAGGACAAAAACAGATTCAAAACAACACAAAATTAATTCCCAAGTGGAACATAGTCGACTGGAGAAATACGACACAAACAACAACAAAAGACAAACAAAAAAAGTAAAATAATCAAAAATAAAACAAACGAAATACGTACCCCCTTTTTTTTTTTCGTCTGGTTCTATTTGTGTCTGTCGTTTGTGTCTGGGTGTTATGGTGATTTTCGACTGAATTTTGCGTTTAGAATTCTTTGTCGTTTAAAAATAATTTCAAAGAAATAAAAATTAATAAATAAAAATAAAAAAACTGACAGAATTACTCTGGGAATGCTTTTTTTTGTGTGTGTGTTTTATGTCTGTTTTTGTTTGTCCTTTTCTGTACTTTTTCATTCAACACAAGTTTGATCAGCAAAACATGAGCAATGACGTATGTTCACAAACCAATAAATTCTAATTGTAAACTCCCATTGCAACAAACATTTTAAAATCTCGTTCTTAATGGAATATAACAAACATCATCACAAATATACCGAAACTTATTAGGAAATATTGATAGTGTGTATATAACCCAGAAATTTTTCTACAGAATTCTGTTATTTAATCTCAATCGACGTTTATGAACAGAATTAAGTAAGGAATTGAATAGAGAGTTAAGGATAATGTGTACCAGACATACGACCGCGGACTTTCACGGGAGGCAGACGGCCATGGACGAAATAGCTTTATACTCGTATAGAAACCGTTGTCAACGCTGTTACTACGGACCAGGATACAGGAAGCCCATGGGGGTGTAACTCGGATGGGGAAACTGGTACATTTTGCAAACTCGTAGTTGGATGTTTCTCCACGCGCTAGACAGGAGCGCTAGTGATTTATTTGTTCTAGTTTGTGTTTCGTGGTTAGTAACATAGTGTAATAATAACATTTATAGATTTTGCAAGTTTCAGTTTCATAAAATTGTAAAATAGTTCTCCAGTTACTTACCTTCAATTAAGCTAATTATACACTTGTGACTGCAATATGTTGTAATTGTTAACTTGAGACTCTCAATGGTTGTGAGTTTTACCAGGTATATCAGAGAACTGGACAAAAAGTGTTAATAAAGGTATAGTGTTAATAAAATTAACAATTTAGTTTGCCGTAACTCTGAATAATTAAAATTGTACTATTCTGGCTGCACTTATTATAATTTTTGTATTGACAGAGGTATATTTATCTACGGTTAGCTTCAGTATCTCATGTTGTATTCTACCTCTAGTAGAAACATTATATCAATACATAAAGGAAAACTAAAGAATAAGATCGTGTAGTCCATGTTTACTGCAACACTGCAACAACAATTGTTTTTTCTCCTTAATAAATCACACATTTTTTTATCCATAGACAAATTAACTTTAGATGTTGAAATTCTTCACATCGTATCATAGTATTTAAAACCTGTAACGTGTCGAGATATTTCGATATATTACAGAATGGACCTTTTCCATTCGGCTATACAGAAACAGTTCAACACTGCATGTACGTACATGACTTTGTGTATGATAAGTTACGTTAGACTGTTGCATACATTATGATAGTGTTTGTGTTTGCTGTCAACACTACTGCTTATAAAAGTAAGTTTCTCCTAAGAACAAGTATAATTTATTTCAGCACAATGAACCAAATTATTCGTCGATCGCCAAGAATAAATAAACAAACGACGTTTAACTTAATATATTACCTACATCATAAGAATATCAGCCATCGCTTTTTACTGTACGTATATAATTCAATGTTTTATTCATTTGTTTTTTACATATTTACGGCATTGGTTACTACTGTAAGGTTAAGACACTCGTCAAAATGTAAACAAAAGGCAAAGAGTATGTAAACCTAAAGGTACATCCGGAATGCGCATCAAAGTGTACGAAACCTTGCGCCTTTTACGATCATATTTCTCATTATCTCCGTTCGTTACACAGGCGCGCTAGTGCGTAATGATGGCGAATGTTGTAACCTTCTCATAGCACTGAGTTCTCTCTCTTTCCTTTAAGTTTACATTGTGCGGAAGCCTTTCTTCAGCTAGTCAGCTTCACAATGTGGGCCGGGTTGCGAGGTTCACGCCCTGCCCGGTAGATGTCTCACCTCTGTACTTTTGTCACTGATTGGCGATTGTATACGCTTCTTCACACTGGTCATTGTACGGGCTACTTGTTTCGACTTTCTAAATTGTTCTAAGTTTCCATTTTTAGTATGTTACCTTTTAAATGCTTCAATTAAAATACATTTCGATTTGAGTAAATTTCGAATTTATTTAACAAGTTGGCACGCCTACATAACACCTGTTTCGTTATAGGTCGTTCGGGATAAAGTGAGTACTAAAAGTTTAATCTTTAAAAAATATCACCAGCCATTACTGCATATAATTCAACGAAAATAGTTCCGTGTATTTTCTTACTTAAATTCATCAATATGAAAATAATATCAACTCAAATCGATATACTAGAACTTTGCATAGTTAATCAACTTTTATTTATCAAACTATAACGGTTGCTACTGACTGCACAGCCTATCTTACACACGCAAACATCAAGTGACGTGTCCAGAGATGTTAGACATTTCCCTTCGTTTGTCGTTACGTGCAGAAAGATACGAATTAGCTGAATATATAACTTTTACTGGACTATTCTTAGTGTTCACTTCATCCCGAAACGCCTATATAGGCCGTTCACGATAAAGTGAGCACTGAATAAAGTTTTCTTTTGGCCGTTTTGCAGTTGTCTTTACTATTTTTAATACGAAAGCTTCTCTGTAACTAAAAACCAGTGTAACCGTTCCAACACACTCGAAAGTTAACACCTATTGGCCCAATAAATCATATTTTTAATTAATTACAAGTTCTGTTGAGTGCTCAGGTAATAGTGAACAGCCTATACCTTTACTTGTGTCCTACGAAGTACGGAGAAGCATACTCTAGCGACGATTCTTGGAACTACGCCGTTAGGAACAATTCTCTAGTAGCAATAGAGCAGGCTGCGATTGAACAGAAGCAATGGCAGTGCAATGGAAGAGGAACTCAAGCACCTGAGGCTGCGACCGACGATACGATCGTGCAAATCCCCCGTGTGGTTGTTGTCGCAGCCCCTTGTTTTAACGCTCGCGGGTTGATATCGGCAGGTGTTCTGCGCCACAATGGACGGTGATAATTAATCATCGCCGACGGCGGCCAGATCCGGATCGCTGATGACAATCGCTGTTCGTGCGCCAGGCTACCAAGCAGACGCGCCCCAGCTCAGGGGGGCCATTGTGACGTCACGCCCATGAGTCACGTACGCTCGGAAGGTAACGGACACACGCGAGCGTGGAACACAATTCAGCTCTAAGAACATCAGTTTAAAATTGTATGTCTCTCAAAGCCAATTTGCAAAATCATAAAACAGCAAACCTTGACAATAGTTTTTACCAACTTTCTGAGCGAACGTTTTTCTCGGACTACGTACTTCTTAAGAGCGCGTGGTTCATAATTCAACGGTAAAAGCATTAATCTGTAACTGTAGGTTTCTTGAAGCCGATTTACGAAAATTAAACAATTGCTATACTACACAATAGTTTTAGCCAACGTTTTTAAACTAAATTGTTTCCAGTGTTACGAACTTCTGAGGCCGAAATCTCGTGCATTTAACTGCGGCGCAAGAGATCACGCGTAACGAATTAGTAATTCTGGATAAATATTTACTCATAAAGTTGGCAAATACCATTATCTAGGATTGTCATTGAGTATTTTATCCATGTTGGTTCGAAAAAGTCGTAGAAATCATTTTATGTGTTCAGCGTTTAATTATAATGAAATTTTGTATATTTGATAATATTGTGGAACAGATTATACTTACTAAATACAAAATTATAGGTAAATATTTGCTCACAAAGGTGGCTAATATCATTATCTAGGTTTGTTGTTTTGTAGTTTAACAATATTGACTTCCGAAAAACGTGTAGATCAAAAATAGTGTGTTTAGCGTTCATTTATCTACTCGAACTTTTAATAACCCTATACAAGTAGCACATGAACTATGTTGCAGCATGTTGAGAAAATTACTATATAAGAAATAATACTATACGTGTGTTCAATATCTTCATCTACGATAAGAAAACACGTTTAAAACTATGCTCCTTTATCTTTGTTTTCTATACATCATACTTAAAGACGTGGATTCGGAGCCCATCAAAATTACTAAAATCGGCTCGCATAAAAACGTGAAATGAAAACAGAGAAGCATGCGCTGGACTATACTGCGTGCTTTCCATAAATAAAACAGTAGGGACACCGCTTGAATTTCCGTAGGTTGTTATCGACTTACGTGGACGAATTAAATAATTTCTGCAACACTCAGATACGTTTATGTACGCTGCCTGTAGCCGCGGTCCGTACTTATGAGGCGTGGCCTGCGCGGTAATAGTTCAGATAAATTAACTCTATTCGCGGACTTCAAATTACTCCTTCTGCGGCAATCTCTTTCCAGGCGCAACTCGCGAAGATATGGGCTCGACCTTTTCCCAGTCTGTTTCCAGTGGATGTCCGCGGTCGTAATTTCGGTTCACATTATTCTTAATTCTCTACTCAATTCTTTTAATTCCGGCCATAAACGTCTATAAAGATTAAATAACAGAATTTGTTAGCATTATTTCTGGGCTGTGCATACACTAATCAATGTTTACTAACAAATTTCGGTATATTTGTGTTGTTAGTTAGAGAGCCTATATTCCATAAAGTACAACTTTAGAATTCCCGAAAACATATTCACGTATTACAAAACACACGTGTAATCGCCAAATAAGTGCTACAATCGTGCATTATTTAGGTTTCGAAAATCCGACTGTGCTGTGTTTAGTAGAAAACAATTTTAATTCTATTCAATGTATATTGCAAGGCTTACTTGCGTACTTCGCATGTACGGTGGCTGAAACCGTGCATTGCGTGAACATAACTACACTACGATGTGAAATTAGGGCGAATTCTATTTGTCTAAGTACCGAATTCTGGCTGAAACGAGAGTAGTAGCAGTTCGCACTGTCACAGTGCTACTTGTACAGAATTATGTACGTAATTCTGTACTGAATTGTGTCTGTTGTGTACCGGGTCTTGAATGTTGTAACACAGTCAAGAGTGGAAATTTTAATTGCCTTTTGAAACTCTCCAAAGCCATTAGCTTTCTTTGATTCATTTGTGTGTCGTTACTGCCAGGACTCAAATCACTCGCTGCTACCCTCTTTTTTTAACGAACTCGGGAATATCGAAAACAGCTACTTACCAAAAGGATTTTTAGAACCTTCAAAAAATTACAAAACCATTTTTATTAAATATCTAACTAACTGATAAAATTGAATATGAAGTTTCCCCCAAAAACTCCTTAAATCCCTATTCTCTCGCGGCTTTTCCGCGCTAAACATCAACAACCAATCAGCTCAGTAGCTTCTTATCGCTAGGCCATGTCATACTATAACCAACTCTCGACAGCAGACCGCATCGCCATTCATTTGCCATTTTTTTTTTAAATACCAAATTACATTACCATAAGACACTTTGACTTACATTCAATATTGCATATTTTTAGCCCTTAATCTGTCACCTACATATATCCTATTTGCCTATATTCTTAAAATATATTGAGTTCAGCCCTTATTGGCTGTTTGGTCGTATGGGCGGTCCCATGTATCGTACCACCAAGCCCTCTAAATGAGGGAGGGGAACGTCTTCAGGAATAGGTGGTCTGTTGTTGAGGCTCGCAGCGTCACGACAACGTCCAATTCTAATATCTTACTCTATAGGGCGTAATTTGGAGATAACTGGTCTCGGGTGTATGGGGCGTCACTTTTCATTCTCTCTTGGATCACACGAGCTCCCCTATGCCCTTGTCTTTAATTACAAATATATTTATCTAGACCCACTGTCATAGAAGTACAGGTCTGGACACTCGCCTATCTATCAATGTATTTTGCTTCACCCCTTTGTTGTTGGCCTGCAGTTCACCAAGCTACCGAGAGTATTGTGCGTCTTTGACGCTGCAATCAGGGCGGCCGGGCTCAAACTCCGCCCGCTTCCCTCCCCCTAAGATAAACAATTTATCAAAATGTATTTTTTATCAATTTATGAAGAATTTCCTTCGCTCACAATCCTAAAGAATGGCTCCAGCAATCTTTATTTATTTTATAATGTAAACAATTGAAAAATGTTGACGGAGTTTGAGCCCTACCTCCCTGACTGCATCGCCAAAGACGCACAACACTCTCGGTAACATGATGAACTGCAGCCAAACAACAAGGCAGTGAAGTTTCTAGGCGAGTGTCCAGGCCTGTTCTTCTGTGGCCGTGGTTCTGACCTGTTCTTCTATGGCTGTGGTTTTGACCTGTTCTTCTATTGCCGTAGTTCTGACCTGATCTTCTATGGCTGTGGTTCTGACCTGTTCTTCTATGGCCGTGATTCTGACCTATTCTTTTATGGCCGTGATTCTGGCCTGTTTTTCTATTGCCGTGATTCTGACCTGTTCTTCTACGGCCGTGATTCTGACCTGTTCTTCTATGGCCGTGGTTCTGACCTGTTCTTCTATGACCGTGATTCTGACCTGTTCTTCTACGGCCGTGATTCTGACCTTTTCTTCTA
>PNEQ01071485.1:0-40609 GCA_003012365.1 Medauroidea extradentata
GGTTCCCGTCAAATTCAATAAAAACCATACTTGCAACCCCATCTTCACAGGGGTTTCCTGCCCTTAGGAGTGGTTTCCAGGCATTCGTTGCCAGACATTTTCTAACTGTTATTTTGCAAGGAACATCCTGTCACAGTTTGTCGCAGAGCTGATGACTCACCCTGTATATATATATATATATATATATATATATATATATCGAACCTATAAATATATTCAGTTTATTTTTACTTCAGGATGATTAGGTAAATGGCCGCAAAAAGGTTTTAAGATTTTTGAATATTTGAACTTTCAGTACTGTACAGGGATGACATGTGATTTTTAAGGTATGATCGAGTTTTCTTCGATTGAACCGGCTGTTGTCGTGATTTTCACTTCACTTGTGAAACTTCTGAAATTATTTAAAATAAGAAATTAAGATTTTTCGAAATTTGACACCTAATAGGTTAAAAAGCATAGAAATTGTTTTATATCAACCAGTGATATTTAATATTACCAGTAGAGATATTGCGATGTTCGCGACAGAATGATGATTACGTTAACTACCTACAAAAATAATACAAGTTTTGTATTTTATAAGATAACTTAATTATTGAGAAGAAAACGTAGTTTGTAAACTTTCAATGTAGACGATCCGAAAAGCAAGTGTGACCAGAGAGAAACCAGTTATACACAAGTTTCATTATACAGTTCTACCGATACGTGTTGTTGTTCAACATCTATGAGCCCAGGAAATAAATACTTTATAATTTAAAGTAATTTTATGAATATCTTGGATGTTATGTGGTGCAGTTGTTTGTTGCTCGGGGGAAATCAGTCTTAATACCACGTAAACTACGTATTTAATACGATTACCCTCTTACAATAAAGAGCATGCAAGTACCCCACAACGTCAACATTGCCGTGACTATAAATGAGGCCAGGCGATGCCGCAGTTAGTGGCAAGGACAAATTTAAGACTACTTTTCACGCGTCATAAACTTGCTGCGAACAACCAAAAGACTTGATCGTTCGTTTGGGAGTTAAGAATGTGAAGATTCAATAGTCTGAGTAACTTTTACTATTCTATTTACTATACAAGTGATGCTTTACTTGTAAAAAAATTCACTAATTAATTACACATGCCTGCAAAACTATCAAATCAAAGCTATTCTGCGATAACTTTCAGTCCTTTTTTGATGACGGTAAAATTGTACCTCTCAACAATTTTAAAAACTCTAGTGCTCGTCCTATATAATTTAGCAGGAATATACCTTTTAGTATTCTCCTAACTTTTATGAATTTACCCCGAAACGTTATCCAGCACCTCTAACTAATGGACACCCAAAATGTTTAGACACAACAATTTTATAATTACTTTATTAATTCAGTGCTACATATGATTTTATTAGTAGTAATTACCTAGCCATAATTTTAAACATAGCAAACTATCCACTCCTCTTCTATTTAAATACTTGTCGAGAAGGAGATATTGTACGCAAATTTACCAGCAAGTCCCTAAGTGGATGTCAAAACTTAATTTATATCTCTGCCTCGATGTATAGTTACAAATCGGTTAAACTATCAACATAAAAGATTAATTAATAACAGAGTTAGTATTAATTCACCTATCTTCATGCATAGTGACGATGATTTGTATGACGCCCAACAAAAAGTGTATACGACTATAATTAAGATATTTGTTACAATATTTTATTTTTATTACTCTCACTGCTAGATATAATTAACATTTTTGGGTCGTTACAGGTAACAGGACGCAAAACGAAGTTTTCTATTATTAACGGGTTTATTTGCAACTAGAGTCAGTTTTCATTTGTTACAAAAATATTTTTCATCAGCCGAATATATTAATTTTCATCAGTGTGTTTTATTTTATAAATGTTGACAGTAGGATGTTGATGATTAAATTACATTTTATTATGATTGGTATAAGAATTAACGTGTAGTATGAATCGCAGTGCATGGTAAATTTTGTAAAAATCACTGTTTAGTACATTTAGCTGTGTTTCGTCTGCACACATTCCAACGGTGGTTAAGGAACTATAAGGCCGAGCGTACACTGAGACGCAGGACAGCACAGTTTCTGTGTCCCATACATGTCAATGCCGCAGAGTACATTGAGAGGTAGGGCAGGGCAACGCAGCAACTGTGAGAGTCAGTGGAGTTTTATATGCTATGTGTCATCCCAATTACACGTATACTTAGCTTAAGAGCACGCACGGTCTACAGCAAGTTTCATCGTCATTTTGTAATTTTATATTTGTACCAGATATATTTATTTTTTATTTTAGACGTAATGTTGTGGCTAAATTTTGCCGAAAGGTTTTTATCTCTCAAAGTCTATGCGTAATGACTTGTGGATGTCAAAATTTGCATGTTACGTTTATAAGTACGACATTGAAAACTCTCAGTAAATAACGATGTTTGCAAACAAGTTTTCCTAATTTAAAAAAAATGTAATAAAATAAATATGCTGAAATTTAAACTGATTTAAAAAAATTCAATAATTTTTTTAACGCAAGAGTATTTTATTATATGGTTTCATATACGAGACCTACAACATCGTTATTCGCCGGAAATTAGGAAAAAATTTCATAAGAGCAAAATTAAGTCACAATTTATGTATAAAACAGGGAAAAAATATCTGGTGCAAATATTAAAAACGACAATATGACGATGAAAGTAGTTGTAGACCGTGCCCTCTATTGTTTCTACTTTTTAGGCGATATTATTTTTTACGCCTAAACGCCAGCAGATATCAAAAATATATTTGGCAGTTTTGTTTAATATCGTCTTCTCCATGTTGGCAGGTTTTTTTTCCAAGGCAGTAAATACTATGGTTTTACCTAATTATGTAATTAACGAAATTCTGGTTAATCGACTTTTTAATTGAAACTGTATAATTTCTGGTTTTGAAAATATTTAGCTATCTCATAAAAAAAAAGATAAATATTTTAAACAAATCCATTATACAAAGACCCCCAGCATCAATGCATTTCAACCGTACGAAATATATTTGAAGTAGAGTCACGAACAAATGCTGCTCTGTTGAATATTGTACGTCTCAACGTTGTGTAGATTTGTTATTGATCTGCTCGTATCTTATATCTACTGTGATTTTGTTTCGACTCATCGTTGTGTCGCTTGTTAACATGGTATTTTAATTTGTTATTATTTTCATTTATTACCTGTTTGTTCCTTGTTTTATTTGACCCTATTCTATATTTTGGAATTTCATGTTGTGTGTGTAACCTGTTGACTAAAGCGAGCTCTGATTATTTTTGTTTTTCTATTATTTGTTAAGTTTTCTTTGACAGACATTAATTTCGCAATGGAGAATGTCCAAGCAACTAATTCCAGTCATACTCCACTATTTCAATACTTGTAATTTTTAAGTCTCTATATTCACACGTGAAAGACAACATGACATAAGTGTAATCGCACTATCGTCACGGTATGTCAATGCACTACACATTATGTGTGCACTGTGTTTAAGAGCGCTGCCTACCTCACAACCCTGCCGTGAGCGAAGATATGGATTTATACGTTTAACTATATTAGCCGGTAGTCTGTTATCTTTGAAGATATCTCTTTCATACAGAAACCATTTTCTGAATCGAGAAAAAAAATTGTTCTACAGGAATAGAAATTCTGGAAAAATTGAGTGTGCTTTCAGAAGTTTTTGGCCTAAAATATTGTGTAGCAATGTGAACCGCATCGAGGTGAACAAAAGGACTGTGATGACATTCGTAGACTCCACTGGAACTGAGCCGCACTTAATTTGATTAACGTGTAAAGCCATAACCACGCTCTCGCCAGAATCACAGTTTTGTGAAATACTACTGTGGCCTGAATACTGTTGGTAGTCGTGTCTATGTTTAATACGTCTTATTCGGTTAATTACTAACTTACCTCAAGACTACAGATAGATTCTTCCCGTTCTTTGGTCTTTGGTTGATAATACACCTTATAGAAAATTTCATTTTTGTGTATTCCATTCTAAGACTGTTCCTATTAAAATGGAATAAAATGCTTAACTGCTTGTTAGTAAATTCTAATGTCAACGCCAATTTTGGATGTAGGACTACGCAATTTACCACTTTGTTTTCTGATGTTTTGAATTATCATCCTCCACCAACATATCTACGACCAAATCATTCTGAACCTATACTTAAAGTTTTGTCATTGTTGGCGTCTACTGTTCGCGTATAGCTGCGTCTCAGTATACGCTCACACTTTGTCGCACAGGTTTTCCTGTTCGTGCTGCGCTGCTCTGCACTGCTCTGCCCTGCGCCACCTGCGTCTAAGTGTACGCCCGGCCTAACACTGGTTTAGCCAGTCACATTTGATTCGAGGGCAATGTGCTGCAGCCGAAAGCCAGCTGTAATACTGTGAAGGTCTTGTCAAGGTCAATGCTGGAATATTATGGTAGGTACAGCCAGCAGAATGGTTTTGTGAACAGTAACGCTAAATGTGAATGGTAAATTATTGATGATCAAGAAAAGTTTATGTTACTGTGCAGGAGAAAGGAAAACTATTTCTTTGACTATTATATTGATTACATTTTGTGTTACACTTTTAATTCAGTATGTCTGAGCAAGATTTTCGGTCCTG
Source organism: Medauroidea extradentata (assembly GCA_003012365.1). Taxonomy (NCBI): domain Eukaryota; kingdom Metazoa; phylum Arthropoda; class Insecta; order Phasmatodea; family Phasmatidae; genus Medauroidea; species Medauroidea extradentata. The sequence continues at coordinate 4,615 of PNEQ01071485.1, forward strand.
TTTGAAATCAGAACTTAAAATTATCTCCTGTGTAGGGCATTGTCACGGGTAATGTTATGAACATTATAACGAAGCGGAGAAGAGTATCCTTTTCATATTTGTTTTCCAGTACACTTATAAACTTCGGCTTGGAATATAAATTTAACAATAAAATATGAATGATTGTTGTGTAATTAATAGCTACATACGATCAGAGTGTTATAAAGCATGAACATGTGAAACTAATGCATCGTAGCGTCTTAATATTGTAGTGATCATAAATACGAAATTTAACAAAACATATCAGTTTTGCTATTCCGACGGAATAACAGATACGAACTTAATACATTTTAAGAATTTGATAGATTTCGCTGCTTACTTTAATAGACTAGTTCTTAAAATTTTTCATATATAGGATTTCCTGGTACAAATTGCAACCAAAAAATATATATAACCGATTCTAAAACAAGCTGCAGCTCAATTTTTCATCGTTTGAAATTTTGAGTTATATAATGTAAGTCGTTTAACAGTTGCAAAAACTTTACCATATTTTATTTCTCCTAAAAAAGCAATAACGGAGCTCATAAAGCTCTTTCTGTGGTCCCCTCCTAAAGTTCACATAATATACTATAACTTTAAATCAATATTTTATGCTACATATGTGAGTGAAGTGTTAATATGTTCGTAAAAATCATTGTAACTGAAGGAAGAGACAAACTCGAGACATTACTATCCAACATGGTAGTTATTTTTTTCAGGTGGGGTAACAATTTATGAAATACGTATTTAAGTATCATAATAGATTGCTTCCGTTAAAATTATATTTCAAAATACTAAAGTCAAGCAGGAATCGTTCGCACTTCTCTATTAAGAACTCTGCCTGATCAGAGCTGTCTTACGATTTTTGAGGCAAGAGTACAACGGAGTGATAAGCACAACACTGACGAGTATTTCAAGTTCGCAACTGTCTGTAAATCTGAGATACTCATTGTGTGTTGTCCTTGAGTTGTTTTCCTATAACACGTTCAGCGGGCGTTCCCTTATTTTTCTTCTACGTCTTCCCAGGCCAGGCTGGGTGAGAATTTGTGTTCGTGCAAATGGTCTGATATAATTGTCTCTGTACCACGGTCTCATAAAAAGATTCTTAATTAAGTCACATTGATACCAGTAACATAATAATGTAGATGCACTCTTGTCCGAGGGGCTGCATAGCCGTGGGCGAGTAATAAGGGGAAAAAATACTTCTCCGTCGCTTTTAGGAACGTTCACTGCATGCATGTGCGAATATAGTCTACATTCAAAATGTATTGTAGACTGTGATATTAAATTATTTTCGATAGTTTTACTACACTATGTGGATTCACCCACAGCACTGGAATCATAGTTTGTCGGACCGAAACTAATGTTTAAGAAAACCGACCATGAAATATATCTTAAGATGCCAATATAAGCTGCAAAAGTATTTTTAGCTTGCGCTGCTTCTATGATATCACCGAGAAAATGAAGAAAACTCTAACAATCCCTAAGCGAAATAGGAAAACCAATATTGTTACCCCCTATTGTAGTACTTAAAGATCATTTAGGCTGCAGCGTATAACAACTATGCAGTGAAAAGTGCAGTTTACTGAAATTGCGTACTCTTTAGGTCTCCAATTAGTTCTAATAAAGTAAGCAGAGTAATATGTTTGGCTACATTACGTAATGTCAGAGAAGGATGCTTTTAATTGGATAGTATACATCAAACTGTGAATTACATCTAATAAAACATTGTCACACCGTATGTCTATGGTATCTAACCGTTTTAACAATCCAGCAGTTACATAACTTTTAGTTTTTCTAATTTCATAGTTCTACAATTGAGTCGCATTTCTGGAAAATGTGCTCATATGGAGATAGCAAAGATTCTTTTGTCAATGACCTAGGCTGGATTGTGATTTTGAGGTTGTCCTCTAATGCCACTCTCACACATATCAGTTTTCAATCGTAATGTATAAGCGCAGACTTTCAACACAAAAATACCAATTTGTAGAACATAAATATATATTATGATGGGATTATATATAATAACATTAAACATTTTGTAATGTTTAAGTGGTATGCTACATTTTTAAACTTTCGCTACGTTTCGAGACGTGCTCAGGACACAAGAACAACTCATGTTCCCTTTCAGTAACACTGCTCTTGAACCTGTAACCTATAAATTATCTTTAGAAAGAGAAGGAAATAATTGGTTTGTTCAATGACCAGCATGTTATAATATACTGTCCTGTATATATACTTCGTTTATTGCGTTCACAAAATGTATACAGTTCTGCAAGTACTGTTAAATAAATGCAACGAAATAAGCTACACACCAACATTTTCAATGCTGTGAGTTGTGTGCATTTTCCTCCAAGGAGTTTTATTTAGCGAGCTGCAGCGAAAGCCTAGATTCAGGCCGTTGGTAGGCGCCTACGACTTAGTGCACCTGTGGTACATGCCGAACATAACCGAACGGGACTCCGAAATATTTTGTGCTCCACGAGTGCGCTCATTTATTCTTTAACAGCACAGTACCTTTTATTTGGCAGCAACGCAGTGTCTACTTTTTTCAGAGTTAACAATATGATGGTTGCTCTTCTTACGTGTTTCTTTTTCGTGAACGCTTACGTGTTTCTTTTTCGTAAACGTTCTTCTCAATATACTTGTTAAGGTTCAACATTGTGTCCTGATTGTTTACCATGTACACAGTTCGCTTCAACCAAATACATCGCACTACTTTTATGACTTGTGCAAGCCATTGTATCTCTTGTCTTCACCGATAAGTGCGAGCTACTCTTATTTGATCCATGTTTCCTGCAGACCAAGGAGCAACATTACCCTCAATGTTTCTAAAATATCCGTCCCCGGATGTTTACCCGGCACCTCCGCCAGTGTTGTGAAGTTCTATTTTGGAAGGGCTTATTTAGATGTTAGTTAGGGTTAAATGACTCTAAGCAGTTACGGTTAAACGGTTACTTACTGCAGCAGCAGGTACACGGAATACAAACATGGTTACAACGTGTTACATTAATTTAGGAGGAGAAGCGCAATATTACTGATAAATAATCAATTGAATTAAATGGAGGAATATCAAAGGGTTGCTGCCACCTAATTAGGTCTGACGACTTTACTGAAAGCTGGATTGATGTGGTAGACGGTATCGACGGACGAGCACGCCCCCGCCGGGACTCGACCCCCGAGCCCCGGAGGAGAGCTGGACTGCTGTTGAAAGGGCGAATGTTAGCGGACGATAGACCTGGTTTACTTGGTAACAGTGATATATATCGGCGTGCTTGTCATTATTGCGGCAGTATGATGGGGGTAAGGTGAATTGCTGTCTTCTTTGATTTCCCAACGGTGGCTTCATTGCAGCCCGAACCTGTCTCGTTGTCCGGTTTGCTATGCCATATCATAAAAGTATTATGTTATATTCAATTTAACTTATGGTCTGTGTAACCACCCAAATATTTCGTATTATTAGTTCTATAAATTTGTATGTTGTTAATTGTAATATTTAATTTGTTCAAATTAGTACCCTTAATGTTCATTAGATTAAAAAAATTTATAATTTGTTTTAAATAAATTTAATATTAACGCTCTTCAATATAAAAATAACTATATCACAAGGAACAGAAATTATCGATCACGGACCTACTTATATTTAAGGGAATTTTTGTTTGTCATTCATTTTCTGTTTCAACTTTGCAGGTTAGTTTAAGTACCAAGTTGCTGCTGCTTCTTCCTAAGAGCGTTATTTGTTGTTTGGAACTGCTAGTTGCTTTGAAAGTGTCCTTAATTGCGTTAATAGTACATATGTCAAAAATATTGGAATATGTTCTACACAATATTTCGCTCCCTCCCACGTAGTCTGCCTTTATGGTGTATTTTGAGTGTTTTATCTTCCATGTAAATTAATGTACTCCGAAATCGGTCACTAGACAAAACAAATCACATGACCGCGAGACACGGGAGCATTCCTGAAATAGTTTCAGATACGGGATGAAAACATTTACTGACTAAAGGAAGAGTGTTTGTTATTTATTTCGATATCCTAACAGAACCTCACAGTCAGTAAATACAACGGAACTTCAAGCGCCCATAAGATGTCTTGGCTTTCAGGGCGAGTGCGTTAACCTAAAACGTAATACATTTCACGGTATAAACAAGAGAAATGGTTAAAGTTGTTTCACGCTATAAACAAGAGAAATGGTTCAAGTTATTGTATTGGTGTTACTTTTAAAAACGAATTCAGCTCATTATGAACAACTTCCTCGCTTTCATCCCACATTTAACTTCAAAAATAAAAAAAGATTCTACAGGCCAACTTTTGATGTTTCATTTTGTAATGAAACGCACATAAGTTTAGAAAAAAATATTTAGATATTTATCAAAGAATATTTTTAGTCTTGTGATATTTTCGTTGTCGTCCAGCTATATAAAGACTCGCACCATAAACATTTTAATACACTTTTGCTATTAATTCTTGTGTTATGGCGTGATATATATAATGATACTTGAAGACGGTGTAGCTACAAAGGGTTTACTTTTGAATTTTTTTTTTAAACCTTACAACGTTTCGAAGGATGAAACTATTAGGCCTATATGGTCCGATGCGCGTATTGTTGCTTTTTTACAATATGCGAAAATTTTAAGATCAAAGTTAAAATATGGAATTTTTTGATATTTAGCAACAGCGCGCGCCAAAGCAAGGGCCGTGCTTATGGCATTTACAGTGCGTTGGAAAGGGAGAGCGATTGCTAATACTGTAATCTAAGTGTGAGACGCTCTGTAGGTGAGTACCTATTTTGTATACGTATTAAAATCGTATCATAACCCTCTGAATAAATTTCATGCTTCACCTTTGCAGAGCTCCAAGTTATTTATCAGATTCCCGAAATTCTCTTTTGATCTTTGAAGCTTTTACATGCAGTCTACGCATTAATTTTCGCTTAAATAATACCAAGGCAATTTCGTCCAATTATTTCAGCAACTAGTAGATTTAAAATTTTAAAACACTTCTTTTTAAGTATTTCCGTATACGTTTAAAATATGATAGCAAAAAAAATGTTCAAGTAAGTTACTTCGAAAAACCACATGAGTTCTTGTGCATTAAAAACTTATAATAAAAGATAAGCTTCGGTGTATGTTACCGTATACTTGATCATTTTTAACCACATATTAAGAGACTGCGTTACCAATTTTGCTGATAATATTAATTTTCACCCAATAACTGAAGGATGGTACGAATAACCGACAATGATTCTCTATAGAATCATTATATTTTACTATTTCATCCGTATTATTGGATGAAATCGGCACTGGGAGTTATTTAGTGTTTGTTATTCGGTGAGAGAGAATTTATGACTTAAAATTTAAGTTAGCTTAATTATTTCATAGTTACGATTGAATTTTCCGAATACAATATACTTGTACGTAATGAAAAGTAAAGTAATTAGCTACGTCCATATGGAAATACTTTCAGTTAAATCTTGCCAAATATCTAATCAGGGAGAAATTAAGATAAATGCATCATAATAACTGTCATGGGCTCTTAAAAGTAAAATCAGAGTTTTCTTAAATAATCGTAATATTATGTACATCGACAATTGCAGCACTTTTACATTACAGCAAAACATGACTGAGATACAAAATAATATCGATAAACGAGAATATAATGGTTGAAGTAAAAAGCTGTATGTAATATTTAACATTAACGAAATTTAGAGAGAAAATTTTTAAACGCATAACCAAACGAAGGAGTAACGCTGTACTGAAAAACTTTCGACAATCTTAAGACAGCAATGATAATTTAAACCATGAAAAATTTACAAACCCGATTTAGGAAACCAATGACGCAGCCGTGCAATCCATTAAAGAAAATTTAATGTTACACAGCACAAGCTGGCCTATTGTACTATCGCATTTGTTTTTAAACGTGCAAAGTGCTTTAAAACATCATTTATTTAGACCCTAATTGAACTTGAAACTAGTAACTTCAAATTTTACATATACGTAAATCTTAAATATTTCGATACGAAGTTAAGTAGAGTGATTTTGATGAGCGCTAAACGGAGAGAGAGATTCAGTGAACGTGAGTCGTAGGGAAGTAGGGGAAACCGGATATTTTCGAGAACATCGCCCGGCACGATTCCCACGTGCAACTACCCAGGTCGATTCCTCCAGGAATCGAACCCGGATCGCCTTGTTGGTATGTGAGCAGCGCAGCCGCGTTGCTTTTTTAAATGAAACTAATCAGTTGTTTTCATGATTTTTAACCTAACAGATTTATAATATTAATCTAAAGTATTTGTTTTGGTCAGTGTTTAGTAATTGACAGGAATAATGGAAAATCGTAAGTATATTTCCTGCCAGTTGGCTATGTTTGCAGAACAGTGCAGCGCCTTGCGCCTTGTAGTTTGATTGGAGTACGGATATATAGTTGTTTAAGGGCGGGTGTTAGACCATTTTATTGTGTTTTCAGTATTCGAGCCATAACATTTCTTTCGAATTGTATTACCAATATGTTCTCTTCGATACAGGATGGTATATTTTATTAGCAAACTGTTTGACTAAAAAAACCGAAAATACAATAAAATTGTCAAACACTCTTCCTTAATGACGAATCACACAACAGAAAAACGTCAGATATGAAACGTTATATTGAAGCCAAACAAACAGACATACTTTCTCGCGAGAAATCAGTGTCCCCAGTAATTTGGTAAATTTCTTCCAGTAAATTAACATTCTGAAACATATTAATTGTATTACAAAAAGAAGTAGTTTTGACATTAGACCCATAACATTTTAAGTCACATTAGGAAGTCGTTACATCCTACAGAACAGGCAAGTTACGTTTTGATATTTATTTGACAGAAAAAAAATCGTAATTATTTAGTTACAATTTTTGCGGTTTTGACCACGCCTAGATTCAAGTTGTAATTAAAATCTGCTGTCGTCATTAGAATTTGACCCTGTCAAAATTTAACGCCGCCTGAATGATTTTTTTACCAAAGAAACTGAGAGTATATTATGATCGAACTTGCGACATCCAGTTCGGCTTTATTATCCTGATTTATTTAATTGTCACGTGGAGTGATCTACTTTTTTAAACTGCAGTAAGATAGTAAGTTTGTTCAGGATATTTACGGAAGCTTGTATGGAACCTGAGACTGAAAGATGGGTCAGACCCTTTAACAAACGTGGAATTAATTTCCCTAGAGTCAGAAAATCATTGATGTAGTGGCTGACGTACGATTTAACATAGCTACTGATGTGGCAGGCTATGTAAAAGCTACTGAAGAATGTAGTACTGTCTAATACCGGCAGCTTACAAGCTGGTCGCTAAGATTTGGTCGCTGACAACTGATCACTTTTTTATGCAGACTGATAGTGAAAACTGAATAAAATCAAATGGCTAGTAGGTACGCAAGTGTAAAGTATGTTAGTATCATGTGTTGTTTTAACTGTTCTATATACACATTTTTTCTTCATTGCGCAATTACATACGTTTTTTATTTCATAATTTTGTCTTAAGTTTACTGTAACTCTTTACTTATTTTTGTAACAATTTTCTTTTCAGTTTATACAGGCATTTATACACTTCTGTGATTTCTAAAAGCGTAATGCAGAAAATTTGCTGTTTCAAACATCCAAAACTATTTGAACTGAAATATTTCATTACTGTTGTGAGAGTTAGTGATTATGTTTATTGTATTTTTACTGTGAATACAATTTATTTTGAGAATAAACCGTGTTATTACTTTAATTATAACTTAACACCATAAATTTCAGTTTTTTTAGGTAGTGTTTCAGATACAGAAACCTTGTTATTTCCTTTATTTTGATTTTAATTAATCATTATGTTATTTTTTATTTCATCAATATAAAGCAGTACCAATGAGGATCAATAGCAAAAATTATTTCGTAAATTTACAGAACTGTTCTTTCAAAACTAAATGTCAAGATTGTATTTTGTAATATGTGTGCACGTAAATCTATGTAATGACTCTAACACATGGCGACATGTATTGAGATAATATTTAGTTCTAACATACAAACTCATCGTAATTTATGTCCATCTACATATGCACGTATGGGGTGTATTTTGAATGACAATGTGCCCAAAACAAACGGTATAATTTAAATGCAGGGTTCCAAAACATGTATTACTCTTGGTGACAAAATTATAATTTGTAAAATTTTAAAAAAATTTTCACTCTGTATCTGTTTCCCAACGGTAGATGGCGGCTAGTAATGTATTCTATGGGGAATTGATTGTGGCAGATTGCCCGCCGGCAAGTAACCAACACTGGTATTGCTTATGTAGGTCACTGCAGCATTGCAGTTTGTTTCTTTTTTCCTTATCTCCTTCGCCTTTAACTGGGACGAAAGATCGCTTGCCGTAACATCACGTTTAAACTATTTTACATTAAGTGAGCACTATTGAAACACTTGTCTATTTACAATATATCTTATTATTCATTTACTTATTTAGTAATTTTTACTCACCCTCGAATAGCACAATGCATTTGTAGATTTTCACTTAGGAAGACAGGTAGGATTTTGCCAGGGTCTGGTTGAAGAACCTTCTTAGCGTTTGCCTCGAGCAATTTATGAAAACCGAAATCAGGATGGCGGGAGCCGAAAAAAATAGCACTGGGATCATCCCATATGCGCGGTGAGTGTTTAAACACGGCTCCACCAAGCATGGTTTTAAAAACAGCAGTGTAATTAAAAAACTATTTATTTTTATTGAAAATACTATCCACGTAAGTTCTTGCTTTGCTATCAACAGCCTGCACACGTAGTTCTCTTCACGTGATGCTAAGTGCAGACAACGTAATGCAAACTAATATTCTTAAGTTTACTTATTTTGGCTTGTCGTTAACATAATGTTACGATCAAAAATGAACTAACTAAGCCATGTAAAGTAATATTGACAGTGATATCTTATTCACGATTGGTGTACGTAATCGTGCATGTATCGATAACGAAGGTCATACATGGAGGGCTGTACACAGCTAGAATCAGTGCTCAGTCCCTCACAGCACAGTAACGTCCCATTAACGTAGCAGCTACGTTGCGCACCAAAAAGTGTAACGACCCACAAAGGTTGAACAATGTCGCAGTGACGTCCCATCAACGTTTCAGGGACGTGCATTTGTCCGCTTTTTGTGACGTCGTAGGGAAAACTCGCTGCGACGTCACAAGCAACCTTGCTGCGACGTAACAAGCAACCTTGCTGCGACGTAACAAGCAACCTTGCTGCGACGTAACAAGCAACCTTGCTGCGACGTAACAAGCAACCTTGCTGCGACGTGGCACTGCAACATCGGTGCGACGTCGCTCTGTAACCTCGTTGTGATGTCGCATGGCAACCTCGCTGCGACGTCGCACTGTAATCTCTGTGTGACGCCGCACAGCAACCTCTCTGTGATGTCTCACGGCAACCTCTCTGTGGTGTCGCACTGCAACCTCGCTGTGACGTCGCAAGCTAACCATGTATTCAGCCAGGTATGTACAAATTCACTTAAAGAGCTTGGTATTAAAATGTTTATTTATAAATAATCGTAACAGACACTTTGGATAATAAACCACTGCGGGAATTAATTACGTTGCGCCGTGTTGTGATATGTTAAATATGCATTTGAACACAACACAAATGAGTTGGCTGGAATAAATTCTTTAGTGAGCTACGCCATGCTTCAATCAAACAATCTACCTTGATCGTTTATGTCCATAGAATACACATACCAATTTTAGTACCGATTAAAGAATTCTTTACCAAGTTATGAATATTTGTCTTCACCTGTGCTGGAACCATTATGTCATTAATAATTTCTGATTTATCTTTAAGTGTATTTACGGTAACTACTCTTAATTTGTGTACTTATTGTTATTATGAGAAAATTAAAATTACGAGAGAGGAACGTGAAATAAAAAACATTAATTTCTTCTGTCATTATCTCACAATACACTTTTCTTACTAAGGCCTTTATTCCAGCCAACTTCTCAAATGTAGACTATGACATAATCATAATCTCAAAGTGATTCACATGTGCACACGTTTGTTATCATTACTTTTAGACATAGTTTGATAAAGTCTGCAAAACTTTATTCCTCTACCGGATGGAATATCGGTAAGAAAACCAAGTAAATTCTCCTAACTGAAATTATAACCTATGACTGTATGTACTCTGCAAATGTAAATTACACTTAACAAAATAATTAATGTTACAAAGATTTTATGTTGCACGCTAAAAATACTTACTACAACTACACAAATCCTACTAACCAACAGCAATACAACAAATTTAATTTTATTTATTAATTTCCCCACGTTAGCGAACAAAGACGACCTCCACCGTGAGTATGTAAATACTATTTTACTTAACAATCATTCACATAATTTAAATTCTTTCACACTTTAGAAATTTGTTCATTGATGGTAATTATAACGATTATTTTTGTGAATAATAATAAGCACATTTGAAATAATGAAATTATTATAACATTGTGTAGACTCACATGTGACTAAAACGTAACACAAAGGTTTCTCTGCGACGTCGCATGTCTGACACAAAGGTCAATGTCATAAATTGGTTGCACGGCAAAATCACTGGGACGTTACTGTATGACTTCTGCAAAGTGTAACCAAAATGCGACATTGCGACGTTTCTGTGACCAAGTGTGCTGTGTAGGGTAGGATTGGTTTCTTCATGTGACGTACTCCTTGTTATTTATTATTAGTTGTTATAAACTGCGGATAGATATACCATTGTCACCAACCATTATGTTTGTAGTTCGTTCATAGTAATGTTTGATATGGTTTGTACCTGCAAAATGTGTGAGGTGAATAACTAAGTGTGAAAAAATATTACTCTTTCTATGTAAACAGAATATAAGGAAATCATAAGCCATTGTATATTGATGTACTTATAGAGTAAACAGACCATATATACAGAAATATCGTGATAAATCTCGTTGCAGGTTTCACAAATTGGGAAAGCTGTGTACACCGAGTTCACTAGGTTATTAGCAGAGAGCAGGCATGTTTAGTTTCGGTAGTAAGTGCCCAATGTATAAAATATAGAATCACAATTGAAATGTTCCACATTTTTCTAGTACTGAAGTTGTTCAAAGTCTTAGTATCACGGAGTAGAGTAAGTTTACAATTTTTTTTAAAATTTGTGTAATAAGTCACATGTAATTATGATGTATGAAGCTTGTTTTACGTTAACGAGAACTTTAACCGAAGAAGAATATTTTAATTCCATTTCCGTCTTTGGTAAAATTAACGAGAGAGGCCACCCCTCTTTCTTGCCGGAAAGAAGTACATGACGGTAACAGTACTGTATGAAATGTGTACGTGTTTTGCGAGTGGATTAAACACTATTCGTATGTATTAAATGCATGATATTTTGCCTGTACTTGTTACGTTATATTACAAATGGTGGCGTATATACCTACTTCATAAAATTTAAGTTTTCAAAGGCCTTCCTTATTATTTCTGCTCGTAAGCTGCACTGTACATTTTGCACATAATTTCTGACAGGACGTCGCAATGGTTGTCACTGCCATTTACATCCATTCTGTACAGGAAAGTGACATCTTTGCACAAGACAGGTGTGATTCAGAACGCATTTTGCAGCTATGCTTGTATGCATAAATTAATTTGTACTTGCAAATGTTTTAAAACTTTACATCTGTGTGTTGGAGCTCGGGGTAATGCCGCCACATTAAGAAAATACAATTAATTATTCATGTATAAATTGTGCGTAGGAGTACAACTATGCTGAGAAAGTGACCAAAATATATTAACGTAACTCCTGCTATGACCAAATAACCAGAGACAAAATAGAACAAACGTTGTAGCTCTTTGACTGAGAATATACGAAGTGGCGGTATAACCCCAGTACCCACGATAATACCGCCACAGCAAAGGGGCAATAATCCCATGCTGTTACTTAGGTTTATAACATAATAATCTTGGCACAAATAACACACATGACAGAAGAGGAGCAAATTCTGTAAACAGTTAACAACAAAAACTAGATATCTTACACGAACCGCATAATTTTCATGGCAGTATTGTTCATATCATTATAATTGGAATAGATCGCAGGCTTTCACGGCCGTTGTCTGCATTTTCTTGGCTTGTGGGTGTGAGCCGCGTCTGAAGATTGTCTTGCGATGTTTCGGCAGTCGTTGAAGCTGCCATCATCAGGTAGTCGGAGTCGGAGACCAGAGACCAGTTGGTCTCCGACTCTGACTGCCTGATGATGGCAGCTGCAACGACTGCCGAAACGTCGCAAGACAATCTTCAGACGCGGCTCACACCCACAAGCCAAGAAAATGCGTAATTGGAATAATTTGACATAATTTAAGTGATAGAAATGTTATTTTGACATAATTATTAAAATTCTTTTGTCGTAATCAACTAATGAGATTCATATGGCAACTAATAGAGAAAAATTTAGTTAAACACAATTATATCAGTAAAAAGAAATCATACAAAATATTTGAACACCTAGGTCTCCTGATGTTGGCCGAGAAGAAGATATTTGGCAAAAATTAGTTTATATCTATTACAATAAGTTTTTTAGGCTGTATCCTATGATGATATTAAATGTTTTCAGCCCTGACGAAAATCACATACGTAATTTTTAGGTGAGTCATATCCACTGCACTCTGAGTGTGCCCACTAGAACATGGCACACGCCTGATTGTTGTTGCCGAATTCACCATACACTAGACATACTTAAGGTTATTAGTTTCACCGAGAACATCATCCATTTCTTTATCATCACAAACATTTTATGTTCTCTCTCTTAGTATTCTAAATTTGAATGAAATTATTATTTTCTTTTCTCGGTTTTCTTGGCCTTTGTGACATTTTGCTTTGCTTTTCTTGTAGCAATTTTTTAGGTCGTCGTGTCTTTCCTTTATTGACATAATCTTATGAATTCTTATTATCTTTGCTTCATTAAGTAGAAGGACATATTTCATAGGGAAGGCTGTTAAAATAGTTGACATTGCTTTCCTTTTATTTATGTATGTGTGCCTACTGAACTAAGGTAATGGAATAGGTGATTGTTCATTCGGAATAGTTGCGACAGTTGTTGAAGGTGTTGGTGTTGTGTGAGGATTTTCAAAATATTTCACTGAATAATTTTGTTCTTGCACTGACTCACTTTGTTTTAATGCTGGGTGAGTTTGGTGTAGCACCGATACAGTTTGTTCTGTAGCTGTGTCAGCCTAGTGATGCACCGATTCATTTTGTTCCTAAGCTGAGTCAGTTTGATGATGAACCGATTCAGTTTGTTCTGTAGCTGTGTCAGTCTGGTGTAGCACCGATTCATTTTGTTCCTAAGCTGATTCAGTTTGAGATGATGAACCGATTCAGTTTGTTCTGAAGCTGAGTTCTGATGATCCACAGAGTCAGTTTGATCTGGAGCTGGAACTCTATCCCCTTCGTCCTCTTCTCTGTCATATACCATAACTGAAGCAATGTTTCTCTGTCAACAGCGCCATTTTCCCCTACATAATGTGATTTTACAGGATAAATTCTACAATTTTCAAACCCTTAGACAGCTTATTCAATTGAACAAACTTTTTCATAAAGGCATTGCAAAAAAATTTTCGTTATATGGTATGGCGAAATTATTTGAAAGATACGATATTTTTTAGGATTAAGTCACACCCCTATTGAAAGCTGTCTTAAGGGGACCAACGAAGGTGACATCAAGTTGCTGCACTCTACGTGATGTGTGGAGAGGTATTGACAGTATGTTATGACTTAGGCAGAATTCAAAGCTTCGAAAGGATATGACTATGGTGGTTATCCAAAATCAGCGATAATGGTTCAACTTCAGTCGGTTTTAAAAATTTGCAAAAAAACGCTCAAGCCGAGAAAATATGTTCATTGGCCCAGCTCCAAAAGGACCGTGTATTTGTTGTTGAGGACTCAACCTCTTCCTTGGGTAAATGAACATTGGTGGGATGTATGTTTCAGAAGAGATAAATGCGCAAACAGCTGTGATATTTTTACCTCGTTCCAATCCCCCTCCTTCACCCTTATTTCGACCTTCCGGAGCGATAACCTTTCCTGGTTTCTGCACCGTGTGAATTCCTGATGCATCCATATTGTAAATATGTTTAGGTTGAATCTTATATTTAGTTTCAAGATTTTTTGTCTAACCTGTTAATTTGGTAATTTCGTCTCCCCTAAATGCTAGAATTCTATTGAGACAAGTCACTTCCGGGGTCCGCAATATAATGCTATTTCTTTCACGAAAGCCACGGACCCAATCTTCACCGCCATTTTGGTAATGGTATTAAAATTGTGCTTAACCTGAATTTTTTCAACTAAGTCAAACGCAAGTCTCCTATACTTGGTTATACAAATTCCATAAAACGAATTAGACGATTCTAAAATATGGGTCACTAATATTTTCTCCTGCCAACTGCTAAATACAGGCTTTCTACCCATTTACTGATCACTAACCTGCTTCAGTCTCAGCCGATCTCGAAGAATGTACCTCAGCATACTGTATATCTCCGATGCATTCTTAACGTATGAGCCATTTTTACAGCGTTTATCGCCTCTTGAAGTTTTCCTTTCGTCCAAGTTTCTTTATTGGTGGTTTTCTTTGGCTGCCTCACCATGTGCAAGCAGTATTATAAAATATTATATACAAGCCGTGTAGCATGAATATGTAATTTTCAAAATATAGACCTAATATTTTTAAAATTCAAAAGCTTCATGCCAGGGTAAAACCGCCATCTGGCGATATTACCCCCCAGTGTCTAGTGGCGGTATTACCACAGGTAGCCATATCACTTGCAACGACAAACAAACAGTATACAATTTAAGCACATGGCACAGACCGACATTACCAGGAATTGTTTTCCCCGTCACAATAAATATTGCTTCATTTTTCAGTTAGTACATTTGCACGTAAATTTTGATCATTCTTATGTTAGCAAAGCCATACAAAGTTAAATAATTCGCTGTAAATCAAAATAGCTCCTTTTCGAAACGGTTGCACCGAAATTTAGTAGTTTCGTTAATCATATTCAATTAACATAAAATTTATTTTTCATAAAGCTGGAACTGGCATTTAAAAAATTAGATAATGACGAAGTGTGTTTGTTCAGAACATTGAAAAATGTATACATGTATTTTGCCTAGGTACTATAAAATTTATATATTTAGAAACTCTGCATATATTTTAAAAATTTCGTAACAAAATTGAATATTTTTGCGTGTAACATTGTGACTGTGTGCCTAATGTGTTGCAAATATAAATGATGTTATGCGTAGTTTAAAAAAAATAATTAAAATTCTGTAATAAGAAGGTGAGCAAATTCACTCCACGTATGTGTTGTGCCAGAAACACAATCATTTTCTGCAAGATATTATTGTCTCCAAAAATGTTGCCGCGCAAGACTTTTACGTCTTTGTAGTATATTTTGTTTATTCCGTTCGCTTATCTAGGTAACAGTATACGAGGATTGCTTTTAAATAATTAGCTTATACTTCAATCGTCATTTTCTCTTAAAGTGGTATTATTTGTTTGAAGTATTTTCTGAAATTACTAGTTTCAAAATGAATGGAGCCATAGTGGCTATGCTTTGTATGAAAGGTAGTTACCTGTTTTAAGTAGGTGAAGAAACTGGGTCCAAATCACTCTAAACTCATGTACGACAAGAAACATTATTTCAGAGTATAACATACAAAATGAACCATTTTCACAACTAAGTAATTGAACATTTCCAGCGCTATCAAGATTTTGTTTGCCTCTTCTTTTAATGTGATAACTGATAAGATCGTCTTAGATTTGTTAAGTCACCGTTTATTTAAGTTTATTTTAATATGCTTATAGTCCTTAATTTAAAATTTTCTTGAAACTATCTTTTTTTACCTCGCAAAATTTTTCGACATTCAAATGGAGGGAAAAATATCACTTCCTACAAATTTGTAAAAATTAAGTGATATTTTTCAACTAACGAAGATTGAACCATCCTGAATAAACCACGAAATGGGATTTAAATTCAAACTCGTGCATAAATTCGCAACGTGTATAAATAATCCACGTTTTACTTATCAGTAGCATGGCACTGTCGTTTGAGTTAATTAGTTATATATCTACGATTAGATCCATAGCTAAAATTCATTTTTACTACAGGTTAAAGAGCTTAATGATATTAGTTTGACAAGAGACAATTTGTGCCGCAAGTTGGTTTGGCATTAGTAAAGGGAGTCAACAGATCAATGACAGCGCTTTCGTGTTTGTAAAACTACATGAAGTAGATAATTTAAAAACCGAAGTTGGTTTGTATTTTTACTTCAAAAATTTAAATTTTATAATTTTATTCTTATTCAAACCAAATTTACTTTAACTTTTAAATGGTACATAATTTTATTGGACCAGTTAGCGATAGTAACGCAACTAGCGGCAGTATTCTTCCACAAGAAAACATGTTTTTTTTTTCCTTTCTGTAGATGAATTAACCTTAGTCGCAGCGTAACAAAGCACGCATGAAACATAATTTAGTACGTTAATTAATGACACATAGCAATGTTTTGCCTCGCACAAGACTGCGTTGCCAGAGAAAAACACAATTTGGTAGACCTTAATACTGTGTAAGTCTGTCTGATGTCGGTATACGTACCATAACGCAAATATTGTGAAGCATTCACATCACAACGATGATGATGATAACAATGATGACGACAGTGACGACGATGAAGAAGAAAACCACGATGAAGACGATAACGACGATGAAGACGATAATGACAATGAAAACGATGACGGCAATGAAGAAGATGACGACGGTGTCGATGATGACGACGATGGAGACTGATGACAATGAAGGCGATGACGGCGACGAAGACGATGGCGACAATGAAGACGATGAAGACAATGAAGACGATGACGGCGATGTATACGTTGTCGACGATGTCAACGATGACGACGATGACGACGATGAAGACGATTACGGCGACAAAGACGATGGCGACGATGGAGACGATGACGACGATGTCGATGATGACGACTATGGAGACGATGGCGACAATGAAAACGATGGCGGCGACGGAGACGATGATGACGATGGAGACGATGACAGCGACGAAGGCGATGACGACGTTGTCGGTAATGACGACGAGGGTGATGATGACGACAATAAAGACAATGACGGCGACGCAGACGATGACGACGATTGAGACGATGACGACGATGGAGACGTTGTCGACGATGACGATGGAAACGTTGTCGACGATGACGATGGAGACGATGACGGCGACGAAGACGATGACGACGATTGTGATGATGACGGCAATGACGACGGTGGTGGTTGGGGCGGCATCACGTGACTGCATTCGTCGTTTTAAGTCTCCCCAGTGGTGCTTAAGAGTATTGAGGTCAAGACTTCTCGCTGACCACTGCATAACAGGGATCTCAATCTCTTGCAGATAATACCTTACAATTAATACATTGTGGGAACGACAGTTGTCGTGGATTATTGTAAGCCCGCTGGAACCGTGTTTCCGTTGATGTGCGATTTTTGTGATGCCGAGAATTTTTTCCATCTAGACCTCGCATCATTTTCCACAATACTCGAGACCTCGCTGCTAAGCAATGACTAAAATATCCCCACTTCACCCACTCATGGTCCCTCAGTAAGCTTGCAAATTTAGAATATTTGAGTTATATTATTGCCGCGAAAAATGGACGCTGTTACGCCAAATAATATTAAAACCGCTAAGTAATAATTTCGAGACATATGCCAGGTAAAATAAGTAGTATAACATCTTAGCATAAAAAATGAACCAAAGTAACGTTAACATATTGTAAATTAAATAAACGGGATCCAAACCGAAATGCCCTGTTTTCAACCTGTTTGCAATGACAAAAAATTTATAGAAATGGGAATTGTGTTAGATTACGTAAGACGTTTGAGGTCTGAAGTTTCTTTAAATAATTCACAACACTTCCACGCGAGCTCGTTTGGTGACACGGGGATATTAAGCCAGTTATCAATTTCCGTCCAAGTCTGCGCCAACATGTCTGGAGTGATGGCAGCAATGGACTCCACAATTCGTTCATGGAGACCCCGAAGGTCCTGTACTGCATTGGCGTACACCCTGTACTTCACGTAATCCCACAAAAAATCCAGGGGCGTAATGTCCGGGGAACGTGGAGGTCACAGAATGGGGCAATCTCATACAACCCAACTACCAGGGAATGTGGTGTGAAGTGCATTGCGCATATCGAGCAACCAGTTGGGTGGGGCACCATCTTGTTGAAACAAGATATTGTATTGGTGGTGTTTAACCTGGGAAAACACATAATGCTCTAATACGTTCAGGTACGTTGTCCTAGGGACTGTTTTCGCTGCAAAAAAAAAGGTCTAATGATCATGTCGCTCATGAGGCCATACCAAACCTTGGGCAATCTCGCAAATGTTCCACGGTGGAATGTAAGTGCTCCAACTCCAAATGCGAACGTTATGCGTATTGACAGTTCCCGAGATGTGGAATGTCGCCTCGTCGAAATATGTGATGCGTGACAAAGGGGGGAGCACACTTTGTTCGACGCGACACTACTTCGCACGAATTCTACTGGCTTCAGTATAGGGTGCTCACAACCAATAAAGCGAATGCACTGTCACGTGTAAGTTACAGCCAATTCGCAAACAGTGGTTATTATCAGAAGGTCGTCCCTGTAAAATTCTTACCAATAGTGTGACAATATGGTAAGAAGGTAATATTATGAGAGCTTTGCGTAAAAACAGCGCAAAAGCAATGTAATGAAACGGGCCATTTGAGCCGCACACCAAGCAGGTCGTCAGTTGGCCGAACGGAATCTGGTTTAAAACGCGTTCGAAGAAGTGTCGTCGTTCGATAGTACATATTACAAGACAAGTCACGTCTGAGATTCTTATCAGCAAGCAGCTTCGCATCTTTTACTGAAACTTTTATACTCTGGGAAAGAGTAGTCTAAATCACAAGTATATACATATTTCCTGTCCCTGTTTTTTTAAATCGCTGTGCGCCGATTTATTTACTTTCTACCATTTTTAGCCACATCGCACAAGGCATGGAAAACAACGTCATCATTCTACACGTATATTTGCCCATACATAAACTTCAGAACACTTTTATATGCTGCCTCTTAATAACGTTAGTTCGTTAAAACTCTCATTGAATAAGCTGTCATAGTTTACGTTTAAGTGAGCGTAAGGTTGCACAAATAACGGCATATAACCAACAAATTTATATTACAGTGACCGTAGTTTTCGGTGTTATGACACATATTTTTCCATATGACCACGGATCTAAATGAGTGTTATATATTTATATATATATTAATGGCACCAAGTATGTGCTAACTTATTTTACCCAAGCTTTATAAGCTTTATAAATTACTTTAATATTTAGTTTTGCAGCAAATTTTAGCTGAAAGGCATCAACTCATTAATAAGTACCAATCGGGTATTTCATGAGGGTCATGGAAGTAATACTGCACTTGTGAGTATAATATATGACATAAGACGTGCCACTCATATAAGAAAATATTACACTTCTCCTAGACTTTAGCAAAGCCTTTGACAATGTTGATCACGATGATATGCTTGCTAAACTTCAAAGTAATTTAAATTTCTCCACAAATGCAGTCGCTTGGTTCAAGTCTTATTTGTCAAGTATGTGTCAAAGTGTCATCTGTGTCAATTTAAAATCTGATTGGTCAGCAGTCAAAGCTGGTGTGCCACAAGGCTCGGAGCTTGGTCCAGTTTTGTTAACATTATATACAAACGACATATCGAACTCACTTAAATACACCCGACACCACCTTTATGCTGACGATTTAGAAATGTATTCGTCATTCCCTACAGCTTCTACGATAGAGCCGTTGCTGAATTTAATATTGACCTGGAGGCTGTCCTTAACTGGTCTGCTGAAAATGGAGTGTCAATTAATCTAAACAAGTCTCAGGCCATTTTGATAGGTAGTAATCATACGTTACCGAAAAGTTTACTTCCGAATTTTTCAAAAATTAGTATTGGCAATGCGAAAATCTAGTTGATATCCACCGTGAAAAACCTAGGACTCATTTTGAACGGCACTTTAAATTGGTCTCTACACGTAGTTAGCACATGTAGAATGGCGCTGGCCACCCTACACTCACTAAAATTCATAAAATATCAATTCCCCTTGCGCATTGAAAAATATCATGTCCAGGCACTCATTTTTCCGCTGTTTGACTATTGTGATGTAGTTTACAGCAACCATGCTGACGAACAAGCAATTCGATTGCAGAATATTCTAATACATGTGTATGGTATATTTTTAAACTTAAAACACGTGATTGTATTTCAAAGTTTTATAATGTCGCGGCAACGACTGTAAAACAGGCGTGAATTTCATTGCCTTCTACTCCTAAGAAAGGTTTTATATTTTAATTCTCCTTCCTATTTAAAACCAAATTTTAATTACTTTCCCCTAAATAAAATTGGTACCCGCTCGTAAGCCACTCTATCTCTGCTCATACCTAAGCATCGCACTAGTGTTTATTAAAAATCTTTCACAGTTTCAGCAGCACGCGTCTGGAATGCATTGGAGGAACATGTAAAACAAATGTTGTTTCACCCCACATTTAAACACGAACCCTTTTAAAAAGTATGAAAGCTTATTTTGATAGTGAAGTGTGATCAGTGGATCATTTCACTTTCGTTAATTAGGTGTGAATGTGTGCGTCATTGAATTGTGAACGACTTCTGTAATGTTTTTTCGTTTTTTTTTTAATTTATGTTTTGTAATGTATTTTATGTTTTGCAATTTTTAAAACTATCCTTTGCTTATTGAATAATGTACTTTGATCTTAAAAGTTGTAACTACTGTCATTAAGCGGTAGACAAGGAAATTCTGTCTAAATTTTGTAACATGTAAAAACAAGTCGAATTAAATAAAGAAATAAAATAAATATATGTTGGTGTCGATGAGAATCGTATCCAGACGCTCCGGGTACACGACTAGGAAGAGAGAAGCGCCACTGGAGAATCCTGAGCACACGTGACTATAAGCTAGACACAAGGAGTAATAAACACTGTAGAGAGGACATTATCAAGAAAAATTTTAGACGTTTCTGTATTGCGCTTCTGTACTGTCGGTATATGACAAAAGAAACGTGCAGGCGGACGGCTGTAATCTATAAAATGAAAATAAAAATTGGTTGCTTTGATGCCCTCTTATAACTTCTCACGTTGTCATGTAAAGCTACGAAACTTTAAATTTTTTGAATATTGGTTAAATGTATACAAAAATTATTTTGAAATGTACGGGCCATTTATAATGAAAAGGCCGCTTAAAATTTAATTTATTTTGAAAAAAACAGCGTCTAACTGAAAATTGATTGTTAGAATTGACTGGTTATGTTAAAACATTTTTTACATTCGTCTGAGAAATATATTGTAACATATGACCAAATTTAAGCCCCGTTATACTATTTTATCACGCCATATGTGTTCATTGTAATTTCATTTTACGAGTATTCTATTTTGCTGAGTTTTATCTGTTTAATTTATTTTATTTTTGTGATGGCTGACATAGGTAAACTATTTTTGTTTAGTGCAATAAGAGTACTAAGAGAAAGGCTTAGTTCAAAAAGTGCAGTTTAAAGTAATTTCTGTATAAATTACCGAGTGCAAATATGCTAGTGCTTTGAGTTGGCTCGAGGCACGACATTGCTAGTTTCTGAAAGAACTCTGAAGGGTAGCATTTTGATTGGCTGAAGAGACTGATGTTTCCGTTTTGAATGTATTATACGATGAATAGAGGTTTTTTGGACGGCGAATATAGGAGAGAGAGTCACGCGATGTGCGTGCTCTCGTTTTAGGATTTTAATTAGCTGCGAGATATTGTGCATCAGGCTGCCTGATTAGGCGAAGACGTGTCGGAACTGCAGTTTGCTGTGAAAGAAGAGGGCCTGACACTAATAATTTGTGAATATTTAGCAGATTTGTACTACCGCGTCTGAACGTATGGTGCGTATATAGACTTTATTTCGCCGGCACCAGTCAGCCCGTGAGCTGATATAGGGAACACTCTCCTCGCAGTTCTACAAGAACTTCTAGACGGCGCAGAACTTCGCTCACTGACATGAAGAATAAAGCCAAGTCTCGCCAGCCTATTGTCTCGTAGTTAGAGCCTGACAGTAATTGACGACGCCATCTTCCGATTTTTGTACAGTCTGTAAAGCGTGTAACGCTCTGGAAATAATTCGCCCGACGGGCATCTCTGAGTTAAAGAATTCATGTTCAAAACCTAGGTTTAGCCGTGGCTCAATTACAAATAATAATTGCATCTTTCTAAGTGCCATAATAAAATTTAGGTATATTCTGCTACACTCATCTTGTATTATCAATGTGGTCTACTTAATTTGGTTTCTGAAGGATCCATATGTTTTTATTCTTCAATACTACGAGTCAGCCAAATATAATTAATTATATTAAAATTTATATTACTTTACGTGAGTCTTACTATTACCACATCTTGTTCAGCCATCTTATGTGTGTCATTTTCGCTGCGAGCATAGTACGATATAAATTATTTTAAAATTCGTTGGGCTGTAGTTTCTTTCAGTAGTATTGGAGTATATATTAGGTGGTTCTGCATGCAAGTATTTCTAGGTTCACCAGCGAACGCTTCCAGAACTTCGGTTGGTAAGACATACACTGGTGTTCCCCGCATACACATACCGGATCCTACTTGGATGAGCAGTTCAAATGTAACTTCAAAATTAACCCTGAGATATATAACCTTTACTATTAAATAGCTGAAATTCATCATGTCACTACTAACGTCAGTTATTCCACTCTTGCACCACATACTTGCATTGCGCGGTCTTGCATAGAGAAAGAGGTAGCTGCGTGTGTGGCAATATATAATCAATCTTACATTTAATGTTTTATAATTTCCTATTAAATTATTTTAGTTGATTTAGTATCATAACCATAACTGAGAAATTAAAGTTGCCATGCCTTTTACACGTAACGTGTCACGAGAAGAAACTTTAGGCCGAATAACTCAGAAGGGTTTACACTTGTAAAGTTTCGATTATCTAATTTTTAAATTTGGATTCTGTAAACTACGTTTGCAAATTACTTAATGTGTCTTTCAAATAACTCTTCTGTTTGGTGCATTTTTTCAGTGTAACAGAATCTCTCCTCCCAGGTGTCATTTCACTGTTATCGTCACTACAAAAAATGCCATCCACTGTATTCTTTGTTTCAGTCATTAGATATAACGATTATTTGTTTAAGTTTCGAAGCGTATGCTTCCTTAGTTTCTCCCTATCTGTGCAATAAGATAAATAGCTAAACATGTTGTTTCTTTTTTTTTTTTTAGAATTTCTGAAGCAAGAACTTTCACAGTGCTTTTATTTTGATTTTCACTTAAATTTTCCCTAGGTTTATCTGATGTTAGTTTCTGCACTGCAGCTCTAAACACATGTTACCTACATACTTCAATGTAGCCCTTTTCTAAGATACATTATTCCTATGAGGACGGAGATGACATTCTGTGTACTGAAATGTTTTTAAACAATCTTTAGTAATACTATTTTATATTTTTTCAGTTTGGTTTATTCTTTTTTAAACTGTGATTTAAGTTTGGACACACTGATGCAGTGCTTCCATGGTTTTATCTTTGTATTTACCTCCTTCTTTACTTATAATTTCCAATGATAAATTAGTAGTTTATAATTTATAGTCTCTGTACTTACTGTTTTTTCCCTATTTTTTGAGTGTTGATCTTCCATTTCTTACTTTTGATATTTTGTTATCACTAATTTACCTTTGGAATCTTTAGAGACTCCCTTCTTTTTATTTTTTTTTAGTCATATTTATCTTCCTTTAGAATTTTCTTGTCTTGTTCAAGATTGTTTTTAATTTTTTCTCTCTGCGTTAATTTTCTCTTTCTGTATTACTTTCACTCAATGCACGTTAGACTCTCTTGTTCATGTATCAACAACATAGTTGTACATCCTTTCACTATTATGTTAACCTTTCATTGTGTAGCGCAATACTTTTTGTGTAATTGATTTCTTTATTTGATTATTTTTTCTGAAATGCTTTGCTTCGGATTCTGAATTGAATGTGTTCCAAAGTAAATGCACCGTACCGTACGCAACTGTCAATCATGCAGGATTGGGTCACCGATCACAATTTCACTATATTTATGTGGTAGGCCTATCTTATTTTGTTTTGCTTTTACTTTTTAATTTGGATATTTGTTTTTTCCGCTTTATTGCATACGCTGCTTGATTGTTGTTGTTGTTTTTTTTTTTAACTTTTCTCATACACTTTTATTCCAGCACTGCTTCCTTCTTTTTCATAATATCGGCTTACCCATTGTGAAAAACTAAAATAAAATATAAGCCAAGATGCGATACAATTATTAAATTATTACAGCACCGCTCACAATCACTCCCCTTATGTAGACCAAAATTCTCACATATTTTAATTAGTTAAGAATTGTCAGTTATTTAAACAACCTATTTTAATTAGTTGTTCACTTATTGTTGGGTCATTCAATGGAATAATATGTGCATATAAATATTGAAGATGCTACATACAATATGCCTATCGCTAATGTTAATATTGAAATATAATGGTTCAACTGTAAACTGGCTTCATAACCAGAAATCCATATGTCTAGCACTTTCCTCTGACAACAGTTTAGTTTCCCCCACCAATAAATTCAGAATAAAGGGTTCTATAATGAGAATGGGAACTCCACAGTTCACAGCAAAGTAATTGAGATATTTCTGCCAAAGGATTACTTAACTTGTAACTACTGTCTAGGAAGTTAAGTGTTGATACACTTGTGGTCATTACAAATTAATCACTTATTCACTCAGTGATTTAAACTACATTACCTAACGATTCCTAAAAAAATACTTTTATGTTTGTTTTAAACTTAATGCATGTTAAGTTATTTTGTAATACAATAACTAATCACAATTTGTTGACTAAATTGGATATTTATCTTCTATCGTTAATGTCTTAAAACTAGTTGTTACTGTGATCATGCTGTTGTAAATGTAGAGAATGTTATTTGGGGACAGTAATGAAGGGATCAGTAATGACTTATCTCTGCTGTAAAAAGGCTATAAAATTATAATGGTACTTACTTTTGGCAAATCTGATGTTACACTTTGATAAATACATATACCTATTACAGCAGAAATATTTTCTTGGTTCGTAACACGTGTCCTAAATAGGCGAAGGGCTGTAGATAAATATAAGTTCCTCCTATAGAATAAAATATAAACAATAACCTGCAACAAACTCATAAGAAATAATTAATTGCGAAATGTTATTTAACTGAAACAAAGATGTCTGCACAACATTACGTAATATTTGTTAACCCACCATTTCTCTCAAGAAAATTATTGTAACCTATAGATCTTTCACGATAAAAGTAAAATTTTAAGATTATAACAATTTTACGAATTCTTAGGCCGCTACTGCATTTAGTTCAACATTGACATTATAGCTTGAGAGGTTGAAAGTATATTGCCAGTTTATTCCGTTTATTGTGATTATTTTTCTTTGGTTGAAATTTTGCGGTACACACGAAGTAGCAATTATCGTAAATGATAAAAGTCTGCCTAGTTATGTCACGGTCAGTGTTATATCAGATTTATACAGTGCTGTGTAGAGAGTGACTTGGAATAATGTTGTGGCAAAGTACAGAGCACTAGATGGCGATATTCGAACGTTTGTCAGAAGGCAAGCTAGTTTTATATATGAGCAAAGTGTTAAACTCGTCTTTTGTAGCGTTTTTATTACGTTTGTGTAGAATAACATTAATATATACAGTAAACTACTTTAGAACTAAATTGGTTTTTACATTTTAGATACAAAGGGAAGATGAACAAATACATGCTGTAATTAAGATGAAATATTTTGAAAATATTAGTAGTGATATTCCTTTCATATTAACGGGATTGTTAGATGTAAGTTAACCAACAGACAACCTGGACTCCTTAGACCCGTTCTACAGTGACACACAAGCGTAAACGTATCCTCGAAATGAAAACTTAAGACACTCCGAGTTCGTTCTACAGTACGACGCAAGTGGATATGGATACACATCCGCCAACGTAAGAGAGATGGGCAATGCCGAACTCAAACGAGCTGACAGAATGCATGCGTAGTTGTATTGCGTTTCCATGGGCTGACGGTTCCATGTCACTATATAACGTGCCTAAATAGTATGAACGTATGGGTAAGGCGATAAAAACCATTTTAGAGGGAAAAATGTTAGGCATAACTAAGTTAAAGAACAATATCTAGGCCTAGGCCATACGGCTAATTATGATGAAATAACTCTCGTAGACGTTGACAAAGCCTGCCCAAATTAAACAGAAATTGATTCAGGTTTATCATGCTACATATCATTAAATATTTGAAGGTATCTCTTTTCAAAATCAGACTGTTAGAATCAAAATTTTAATTTATTTAGTCTTAAAGAAAAAAAATAATTTAACAAAACAATATTTTAAGATTCATAAATTGTAAGATTTTCCAATATTGACACGTAATTTCATAGTAAATGGTCTATTTGAATATGATACGCAAGTGGTTATTACCATAATTGAATAATTTTATTTCTTGTAGACCTAATTCTGACTGGTAACGTAAGTTATTTATCACACGTATAATAAAAGTTTAATTCATCTTGGTAATTGAAATTACAGTGTGTCGTGGATTATTGTAACAATTTTTTTTTAACATTTTCTATACGTATGTTTATGGAATTGAAAAAATTTTTGAATATTTATCAGGAAACCAAATTTTGCTATAAGTTATAAAAATTTAATAAAATTAACATTGGTAACTGTTGCAGCAACACAATACATAAACACTTGTGACATTGGTGGTCATAGTGCAACACTGGTTGTGCTTGCTCTAATGTTTACTGATCTGATTTCATTGTCATCAGTGTAATACACTAGTAATTAAAAGAATTAAACACAAATTCCAAGTTAAATATATTTGTTTTATATTATCCTTTTGCAAAAATATATTCACTGTGTAAGTGTGTATGGACACAGAATTTACATATATTAAGAAATGGTGTAACAAAGCATTGCATATTCATTCACACCTTCCACCTTTCAGCATTAAACTCTTGCGAAGAAATAAATATAAAAAATATATAACTGACTACTATTTTAAAAATCCATTAAATCTTAAGAACTAAATCCATTGTTTCTTAAAGTTAATTGCATTCCCTGTTGTTTCCATAACTATTGTCACTGCACACATAAATTAAAGATTCATTGTGAAAGCAGGCATGCTACCTTAAAAGAACAGTACGGTTTAAAATTGAACTAAATCATTTAACACCCTTAGCATTCCGGCGCTGCTCCATACTCACCTCATTCCGTGTCATGCATTATTCAGGTCGACTTCTGGACTGCTTCTCGGGTAGAACAGCAAGCTAATTCAAGGGGGGGTCTCTCTCATAGCATTCTTAGACGCTGCCTCAAGCGGAAAAGCCCAGTGTTGATCACTACTTTTTTACGTTATTAGTTCTTGGTAAAAATAATCGGTGAGTTTGTATTCGTAGAAACATGTACGTTTTAACGGTGTTGTTTGACTTTCAACTAAGCAGTCTATTTGTTGCGATTGTGACATGGACATGGCTGGATAGCCCCGCTACCCTTCTCAAGATAACACAGCTGCTCTGCAAGTACTACCTGCTTTTTTCGTAGTGTTTGTGCATACTCGGAAGAGCAATTGACAAAAGAGCTCAACAACACACTGTGACTAATACGCAACACTACACAGATATTAAAAGTATTTATTTACGTTTATGAATAAAAGTTACAGCATCTGAATCTTGCAAAAACAACAGTCAGGTAGTCGGTGCCCGCATTAGACCCAAAGGCACACACAGGGGGTGCAAGGGGTGGCAGATGCCACCCCTAATTTGGGGCATAGTTATCATATAATAACATGTTAAAATTGGATTTTGCATAAATGCGAACCTATTTGAAATAACAAAGAATCCTTACTTTGCATATACAGCAGTGGAACCAGAAGAGGGTGGGCATGAGGGGCATTTGCGCCTCCCTTAACCACCATCATGGGCGCCACACACTTCAAGAAGGTTCTACAAGGGTACAAGAAAACTATTTCTCTGACAACATTCGTACAATTGACGAAAACTTTAAAGGAGTTCTGTGTGCTACCAGTCACGAGCTGTCCCTGTGAAAGAATGTTTTCAAAGTTGTCCACTGTTAAATCAAAGCTTAGGTCAACACTGAAGCAGGAACGGCTGGAGTACCTCATGATTCCATATGTTGAACACGATGTAGACATCAGCATATCGGTTGAGGTAGTTGACACTTTCAGGGAACTTGCAGACATGCGAATTTATCTTTAGAGACCGAGTGTTATAATGGCTTTTAGTGTCTTCATAAACAAAAACACAAATTGCTAAACTGTTTAAAAATTTTTTTAATGAATATATGTTTTTTTTAAATATTCCAAATTTTGTTTAGGCCTATGAAATCGTTGTATAATTTATTCACAACTAATTTTTAATTTTAGTGTTGCTGTGTTTTTTTTGGTTGTAGTTAAATACAGTAAAATAAGAATCCAATAGGCAGACAAGAATATAACTTTGATAGAAGAAAATTTTTAATGAGCGCATTTACAATTTAATAAATTTTAACTTGCACAGTTAAGACTGACCGTCTTCAGAGGATGAGCGTATGGACCTACAAAAAGGAACACTGTTACAAAGGGACAGCAATCGCTGGAAAGATGAACGAAGGAAACTTCTCGCAGCTTCAAATTTCGGTACTGTCGCAGACGCAAGCCACACACATCGTGTCAGAAGCTTTTATCTTCTCTCTTGTACGGAGATGTTGACAATAACGTCATGGTTTGGGGAAGTGATAATGAAAAAATGGTATTAAAACTCTTGAAAATGTGTGCAATGTTTAAGTGGAACCATGTGGATTGTTTGTAGATAGTGAAATACCGTTCCTAGGGACTACTTCTTATGGCATTATTGGTCATGATGGTATAGTGGAGGTGAAATGTCCATCATCTGGCGTGACTCCCACTATGCTTACACCAGAAGAACTCATTTCAAAAAGGAAAGTCACTTTTTTGGAAATTATGTAAAGAAATGGGAATTGTGGGAGATGTTAACACCAATCAACCATATTATTACCAGGTGCAAGGGCAATTACATGTGACAAGACGCAGTTACTGTCTGTTCTGTGTACGGATACCTTTAGGTATCAAGGTTGCCCAGATTGAAAGAGATGACAACTTCTGGGAAGAGAACATGAAAAGTAAACTTATCCAGTTCTGCATGACCTGCATGTTACCCGTTGATTCACGAGTCTCGCTCTGAGCCAATCAGGGACTCAGAACAGTGCTATGAATTGTCTTCTCCGAGAGAAAAAAAAACTAGCTAGCAAAAAAGACGACGGAGACAAATATGCGAAAGTGAGCAAAAAAAAAAAAAAAGAGCGAACAGCAAAACACCTCTACAACTTCTAACACAAACAAATATAGAAGGAAATTAATTGTATGAACTGTACAGTATTTCGAAATGAATGAAAGTGTATTGCTTGTATGCTATCATTATTACGTATATCAGAATTTTGTATGTCATAATTAAGTATAATGTCATAATTATGTATGCTTTCACAACTTATAATTTACAATTGATGTTATAAAGTACAATGTATACATTGTTTACGAACTTTAAATAAGTAGTCTTAGCAGGCCACCCTCCGACGAAAATGTCGCCGAAAAATAAGGGAAAAAAATAACAAGTAAGGTTGAATAAAATGTTCCTACCTAATTGTTTCAATCGTGCAATTTATGCCACAAGTTGATAATGTAAAAAGTTATTCATACTACAAGGTAAAATAACTGTTGATTACTCTCTGTCAAAAAGTGTCAATCACAAAATAAAAATGTAAAAATTCCGATAAGCGATTGTTAAATACCTGTAGGGCCTAATATGACGTGCAAGTGGTAAGGTCTTTTACTACACAGAAGAATATTTTATTGTTAAAGTTGAGTAGATCAGAATCGCATGAACTTTTATGTGCAGAATATAATTTAGGAAGTACCTATGACTGGGTTACAACATGAAAGATACTTGTTGATAAAGACGTCAGAAGGGACACTGAAAAATTGAATTATGTATTTTTATTTGTGTTGAAATTGTGCATGGGATTGTAAATATTTATCCTATTTTTGTTACATTTCATTTGTACAACAAACTGTAGGACCTATTACGACGTGTGAGTATGAAGCTCTTTGGCTTATAAAGAAGAATGTTTTACTGTCAAAGTTATATAACTCAGAAATGTATTTACGTTTATGTGCTCTATACGATTTTGGAAGTAGCTAATGGTTATGACATGATATATTCTTATTGGTAAATATGTCACAGCGTAAACAATATTTTAGTTTAAAAGCATATATTTCAATTAGTGAGGAACTGTTTTTCTGTGTTATATTTATATAACTCACGGCCTGTATTACTTTCTTCAGTTACATCTAGTTAAAAGTGACCTATTAGGCCGAGAGAATGCTTGTAGAGCCTATTACTACTTTAAGATTACAATATCTAGTACTATTCCTATATATTTGTTAGTTAAATTTCTAGAATGGCTGGAATCTGTGATATTTTTGTAGTTGTATGGTCGGAGTTTATAGGAAAGATTTAAACAATAACTTTGATAATATTTCAATACAAGGAATTTCAGTGAATTATGGCAGCGATACAGGCGATGAATACTTGTAAAATTGGATTATATAGTAAAAATCTAATACATTTAGCTATAGGTCATAACACAAGCTCTAAGTAAATTCGTTATTGAATAACTGTAATGACATTTGTAAAACAAATTATATATCTCTGTGTTTATCTTGGAGAAATGCTTATTTATTCCTTACCATCTAAGTTAACAATATTTGAGATGTTCATACTATAAATTAATATTTTAATCTCACTTGTAAAAAGCTGAATGCACATCTCATGTATTGGTTATCTTTGGACTTATGGGATCGTGGGTGAATGAGCTACTTGGATAAATACTGCCTTGCTCCAAATATAAAATTTATGTTTGTGGCGAAGTGTTGAATTCTAAAAGCATTATGAAGATGTGTTGCAATGGCCATCCGCGATGAACTAAGCACCACGACACCCTTTTTTTTTTTTAGTTATGTAGGTATATTTCAGCTACATAAAAGTATAACATCGTATTTTAAAAATATCGTACATTACCATAGTTTTTTTAATGCGATGGACCTATACAAACTGACAATATATTTAACAAGCCACTCAAGTTCTCACATTATCGTAACTAGCTCACACACACACACACACACACATATATATATATATATATATATATATATATATATATATATATTATTGTGGTTCATTGCAACTCGGTTACGCAAGTGCATGTCTTACTGGGCTACACATACAACGCAACATGAGCTCTCAGCTCTCATCATCAATACAAAAGTAATTATGAAGAATAGAGCAGAACAACTGGCGAACCACGGCCAAGAGTACGCGTCCAGCTTCCCCAGCTTGACCTACTGCTGCTAATATTTACCTTATTACATAGCTAAAACTCTCTTCACACTTGCGGAACGATAAATCATGATAGCTGGTGACATGTGCGTGGGACGCGGGTAGGGACGCAACGGAAAAGAAATTTGTATCACTTACAGAGAGAAGGATAACCCGATAAGGTGGGTTTCTTTCCGTTTCCTTTACTCCTTCTTCCGCGTGTGTGTGACACACATACAAACTCAGATGCTTATCCGGGCGCAGACCAATAGAGGCCTGTTATGATACACGCTCCTAACTTTACACATAGTCTTCAAAAATGTTTGGATGCACCCACCGACGTATAGAAACTTTAACTTGGACCCGTCTCTACTCTTCACTGAAAGGGAAACCATCTAAATGGAGACTCTTCTGTGTAGTAGTCAACCACAGCCCTCTTTGGTTGAGTTACCAGGCAGCTACAGTGTAACTTATTCAACTGCAACTTCACAGTTATTCCTGGTGTCCTAGTCAGTGGCCGCCAAACTCCATTCCCATATTGGCTGTCCTTACCCTGTGATGGTGCAGTCTCTTGTAGCTACCTGGCTCTGAGTTTCTTTGTGTCCACAATGCAACAATAGTCTGAGTTCTAACCTCTCCCAGCTTCCATCGACTCCCAGATTTTAGTTATCTTTGATAGTATCTGGCTGCCAACTTCTCACATGTAGCTTATCAACATGTCGCCAATGCTCACGTCCCTGCTCGTCCCTGACGTACACCAGCAGTCCTCTTGATGTGACCCAACCAGGTATCCATTTGGGACCACGAAAATAGTTGCGGAGCCAAACTGCATCACCTGCAGTAAAACGCCGCATGTGCCCCGCTGGTGAACCTGTGACCTTCTCGTCCTCAGGTTTGATCTTGCCTGTATAAGGATGCATTTTTATAATAGCTGTCTTCAGGTGTCGACCCATTAACATCTCAGCTGGTGTTTTCCATCATATATCTTCTTATTGTATCCGCCGTTGTCCATCATGCCAAGAGAATTCGAGCTAGTCGAGCTCTCCAGTCGCCCACAACCAACTTTCTCAGTTTTTGTTTCATGGTCTGCCCATTCCTTTCTGCCAGTCCATTGCTTGATGGATGATAGAGAGATGTAAATAGAATTTCTATTCCACTTTTTCTTGCAAATGTTGCCATCTCCTGTGATCTAAATGCCGTCCCATTGCCTGTTACAATCACATGTGGCTATCCATGGCAGCTGAAAATTTCTCTGCGCTCATGAACGACAGCACCGGCAGACATATATGCAACATGCTTGATCTCTGGACACTTGGAAAATGCATCATTATCTATAAGTAAGATCATTCTCTGATATGGGTCAGCAAAATCCACATATAACCTTGACCATGGTTTATAGGATGGCCACCAAGAACTCGTTTTCACCCTGAGAGGGTAATTTTGGCATTGCTGACATACCATACACTCTTTCACTAACTACCCAATGGTTTCATCCAACCTCGGCCACCAGAGTAAACTTCGCTCTGTCGCCTTCACGTGTAACACTCCATCATGGTTTGCGTGAAGTAATGTACCCATCTCCGACTGTAGCTAAAGCGGAACTTCCACCCAAATTCCCCACAGTAAGCATTTTTGTGCAACGAATGTTCCTGCATGTGTACAATATAAGACCGCCAACAAATCCCCCACTAGGTTGGGCCACCCATTCTTCGTATGCTTCATAACTTGGTTCGGTATTGGGTCCTTCACTGTTTATGCTGCTATCTTCCTAGGATTCACTAACTCCTCTATTGCTACTTCCAGCATAATAATATCCGCTGGGGCTGGTACTTGCATTCCTGGACTAGGGAGGGGCAGTCTGCTGAGGGTTTCAGAGTGCTGAACCCGAGTCCCTGGTCTATATTCTAAGTTCATATTGTACACAGATAACTTTAGGCTTCATCTCAGCAGCCTAAGTGATACAGCCTCCAGAATAGCTTTTTTTGGATGCAGAAGTCGCAGGATTGGCTTATGAACTGTCACCACCTTGAAGTTCCTTCCTGTCAAATATTTTTATCATTGGTAAAATAATGTAATCCCTAAATGTCAAATTTGTAATTGATTTTGGTTTTGTTTTTAACTTTTTTTTTAAATAATAGAAGTACATTTCTGTTAATGTAACTTAACATTGTCTTTTAATCAGAATCAGTTAATTTTAAGTGTTAGCTTGCTACATCAAGTAATTTTCTTTTTGATAACGCATATTGCAGCTTCCGAAATATTAGAATGTCTGAATTTTGTCAGCACTTTAATGGAGCCCTTATGTTTACCTCAAAATATTATTGTTATCTGTTACGTTATTTTTGTTAAAATTATGTGTTAGCATTGTTACGTATTTCCGTAGTTAATTGATATTAGTGATGCTTTATGGCATAAATCAGAAAACTTTCTATCGCTCTTGCATTGAGAATTTTAAAATAACTTTCAAGTAATATTAACTAACTCTCAAATCTGGTTCGTTGTTTGTGTATAAGGTTCTTTACCATT
Organism: Medauroidea extradentata; assembly: GCA_003012365.1. Lineage (NCBI taxonomy): Eukaryota > Metazoa > Arthropoda > Insecta > Phasmatodea > Phasmatidae > Medauroidea > Medauroidea extradentata. Next base: position 38,780 of record PNEQ01071485.1, read on the forward strand.
GACGAAGTTCACTTCGAGAATTACACTGGCTTTAAAAGGGACCATATTATTTGAAATTCGCAATGAACTGTCCCAAAACTATTTCTTTCTGCGAGTAATTCGTTGTGTTTCAAAAACTGCTTTCTTATTTAGGAAAATTTTAAATTGAGTACTCACTTAAATATGTTTTTATCTATTGTATGCTGTAAATAATTTTGCTCGGTTTTAAATACTTTCTTATACTCACGAAAATATATCTACACGATTATGGATGGAAGCTGTTGGAATATTGGAAAAGTTTAGTTGTTCAGTTCGGAAGCTGTTTTGCAAGACTGAAAGGACAGCATTAGGCTAAACATAATATTCCACTCAAAAACTATTTTTACTTGTGCATTAGAATTTATGTACATTTTAAAAAAAGCGAGGATATATTCCTTCTTAAGATTATAAGGCAAACAAATAACTTGAAAATTTTTCACAAATTACTTTTGTAATCATTTGTGTTTAGCTACATATTTTATGTTTTATACCTCCATAAATATATGTTGAGTTGCCACCTACAGTTTTATTCTTTGGGTGCTGTAAGTTTTACCATTTATAAACTAGCATTTTTGAGGTTCAGTCTTTTTCCTTCTGTTCCAAAAAATAATATATCCGAACAAAAAATATCTACAAGCGATAAAGCATGTAAAAAAACTTTCACTATCATGAAAAAAAAAGTTTCTGAATTGCATTGAGGTATCGGAAACACAATGGCCTCAACTATTTTTTCCTTTTGGTAAAGATTAAATCATGCGTTATTTTCAATTACAAAAATGCATAACTTGGTGAAGAATTGAGATATCGGTTAAAAAAAAAGGTGTGTGTGTCTTAAATGGATATAATGGAACACGATAAACTGTTTGATGGAAGAAAGGCCTTAGCTTACTGAAGTCGTTATTCCAGGCAACTCCTCAATTACAGTACGGGCAGGTAGTTTTATGACCTTGCTACTGTAATGCCAGCAACTCTGTGCCTTGGCATTGTTGATAAAATAAGAGTTAAAAAATTAAGAATGCAAAAAATGCCCTTTCTTTGCCAAGTTGTAAACGCAGCCGACAGTAGTTTATTTACTGTGGCGTGTCCAGGATTTACGAACAATCGACGTAATCAGCAAATACTATTCGTCAGCAAATAGTATCAAAATGCAGTTCTTATACTTAATACACATGGCAGTTGCTGTAATTATATTTCCATTTGTAAAAAAAAAAAAAAACATCGCAAATACACTTTTATAGAATGAAAACACTTTCTCTGATTTTTGTGACAGCCCTCAAGACCGATAACCAGAGAGCAAAGAAAAATAGTATTTCCTGATCGTAGATATATTAAATAACAATATCGTTTAAAAGTAGTTTCAGAAAGGCAGTGAATTTTTTTTGCTTGAGTTATGATAGTAAAAACAAAAGTAACAGCATAAACTCAGCAACATTTGGGATTCGGAAGTGAGAGACTACTTGGCAGCAGGAACGTTCACCCACTTTTTCACTTAAATCGCATCGTCTGACACTGGCGTTCGGCTCTGCGCGCCGTTCGAACAACTGTCGCGTGCAGCCTTCGGGCGAGTACGTCCAACTGACGCATACCATTCCTTGACGTGTTGCGAAGTTTAGTCGCTAATTTTACTGAGGTCACTTTACTTCTGGATGTCAGGCTTTAGCAGCAGACTGACGCATACCGTTCCTTGACGTGTTGCGAAGTTTAGTCGCTTATTTTACTGAGGTCACTTTACATCTGGATGTCAGGCTTTAGCAGCAGACTGACGCATACCGTTCCTTGACGTGTTGCGAAGTTTAGTCGCTAATGTTACTG